>JALPQI010008932.1:0-45504 GCA_025490895.1 Thaumatotibia leucotreta
ATTATTTTATAGTTATTTACTTTGTTTCTATTACCCCTATGCACTGTTACAACCAGCCCTGGGGGTAGGGATAATTGCAACAAAATCCATCCTTCACTGAGAGCCATTTTTCTGTAAAACTATTCGATGTATGAAGTTTATTTTGGTACCAAAAGATACATGAAATATGTGTCTATTGCACATAAAGATGCAAAGTTTGACAACTGCTACCAAAAAAATATAAAAAATCAAAAACTGAAAATTGTTACGTTCATACCCGGTCTCCCCTACCTCTTTTACGTACCACTTAACTGGAACTGGCCACTTCACGTCGATAAATTAAAAACTTGATTGTCAATATCATGTTATTTTCCGTTGGATTGTGTCGTTTGATGACATGACAGACAGCTTGTTATTGTGACATGTGATAATGCACATGATGATTTTTACACGACTGCCAAAAGGAGAGTATATGTGTTCAGCCCCTATGTATTTTTCATATTTTCTTTAAACGCGCGGCTCTTCGCGACCACTTAACCGTTTTTAATAGTGTAAGGTATCATTAGAACCCTCGTGACGTCGCGGGTAACATAGGATATGTGACGTCACGTTAAAAATAATATGGCAGCCTAGAAATTCAATATTATCTAACCAAAAAAATAAAATATGAAAAAAACCTATCGAGTTTGGTATCAAAATGAAGAGCTTCAAACAACGATTACGAATATGTACATAACTTATATGTGTTTATCTTATTCAAGAAGAGTGAGATTCATTAAAATGCAATCAAATCACAAAGAATAGTATGTGATCCAAACGCTATGATTTGGGTATCAAATTAAAGCATTTTACATGCAGATTATAAATACATATACAAGTTATATGTTTCAGTATGTGTATGAAGAGAAAACTCGAAATGTTCTACATCGCGGTATTGAAATTTTTCTTTGATATCTAAGCCGTGACAGAACTGTCATCGCTGACACGGGCCTTAGTGTGTATGAAACAGATACATTATATAAGTGTTTGTGGTCGAGTGGTACAACGCACGGCTGATACGCAGCGGTCGTGGGTTCAATCCCCAGCTTGTGCCGATGAGTTTTTCGAAAAACTTATGTACAGCATCATTTGATATCATCACAAGTGCTTTACGGTGAAGGAAAACATCATGAGGTAACCTGTTTGTGAGTTCCCAACAAGTATTGGGCCAGGATTGGGACCACGCAAAACAGGCACGTTAGATTTCGAGTTGCGGAAAATAGCTATAACACAATATTGAATAAAAATGGTAATAACATGTACCCATGTAAATAGTTTGCGAGATACGAGACATTTAACCACATATGTATGCTTAATACATGATTACCTACGTACGTCAGTTTGTCACCGCGAGATAGATTTTCCATCTTTTACTAACTATAAGAGGGATGGATAGTCTATTTTGTAGCGACATACTGTCGCACTAATCATGTGCTAATGCCATGTACGTACCTCACTAATATCGAGGATTTCTAGATATGATTTGAATATCAGGCGAATGTACCTAACAACACAATAACAACAGCAATTGTGGATAAACAAAATTGCTATGTGTATATGTACCATACAAGCGAATCAAAATTAAAACTTGAAATATGTTAAAAAATAAATTGCATTTAGGCCCTTTTTTGCCTACGGCCTTTCGGTAATACGCAGACGTTCAGCCTTCGCATTTTCTCGAAATTAATCTGCGGCCCTGAGATCCGTTTTAAAGCTACATTTTTACATTGTATAGCGAAGGAGCGCTGGGCTCTGGTAGCGTGGTCTTCGGCCTCGTATGCCGGCGCCCCTCTGGAGGACACTTCGGGCTACCAGTCCTACGCGGAGTGCGGTCTACAACTTTCGCAAACTGTGGAAACGATCGTCGGGCCTGCAGCTCTCCGATTCGTTTTTATGCTACACTATTCCATCACGTGCCCTGATAGCGCTGGGGCTAAATTTATTACAAGTGTCATGCTAGGGCACTCTTAGTAAAAGTCCACTACTGCAATTTGAAATTAGGGGATGGCTGTTATTAGACATTGATCTCTTTAATCATCCAAAAGAAAAAATCGAAAGCAATAAAATTTGTGAAAACTAGGTACTACAAGCAATCCTACAAGAACTGGGCTTTAATACCAAATAAGAATCTAGGCCCATTTCTTTTTCATCGTTGACTTTACGTTACAGAATTAAAAATCCGTGAAAAATTTTAAATCGCCCGACACACAATTTTCAAATGGCCCGAAACCCTAAAGTACAGGTGTTAACCGTATAAGTTATACCCCAAAAATAATATAGAGTTTTAAAATAATTGTGTCTATACTCTATACACTGAGAGATCTTTAAGTGGGTGAAACTCAAAACTTTCAGTGTGACCTACGTACTTCGATGGGCTATGTACTGGGCTCTGGTGGCTCGGCTTTCGGCCTCGTGAGCTGGCGCGCCTCTGAGGACCGCTTTTGGCCGTTGACTTTACGCGGAGCTCAGCTTTCGGGCTTCATTAGAATTTGAAGCGAAATCAAAGATTGAATCATTAGAATTTTAAGGTCAAAGGGTCAACTGTCTTTAAGCCCGACGGCTTAAAGACAGTTGACCCTTTGACCGCCACTGGCCGAAACCTATACCAATGCAGTAGAAACTTACGCGGGATGCCGTAAAGTTAAATTTCGTTTAAATAATCACGTACGCGTGGCGTCTGGAGCTCAGTATATTCCTTCGTCTGGCGGTCAAAAGGCTAAGAGGGACGGTTGTACCGTGTTGTCTCATCCGTCGGGCCTTCGATCCTACGTGGATGTCGGCTTATTCAGATGCTGGGGTAGTTCAAGAAACATGGTAACTCAATTTTCTCATTGCTCGGACTTCAGCCTTGCGCTAAAATACTTGCGAGTGACACACTTGGGCCTTCGAAGTGATGGTCCGGGCCTCCGCGAGCTCTGCTTTCGGCCTCCTAAGAGTTCCTTACCTCTTAAGAAGTTCGGACTCGCTTAACATAAATTTACATTAGTTTTGGAAACGTTCCGGCCCTCGCACGGAGTGCCCTACGGCTTCGCCCAAAATACCTGGGATGGGAACTCTTCGGGCCTCCGGAGCGAATGAAGCGCAGGGTCAACTTTCCAAATTGTATCGAAATTTATAGAATCTTCAAATACACTAAAAGGTTTCAAATAAATTAATTAATAAAAAAAAATAAAAACACGACTGCGGTTTAAAAACGTTCTTAAAAGTAAAAAATAATTCCTTTTTCAGGTTTATTCTTGTGAGCGTATCTGCATATAAGCGCTTGTCTACTACTTACGATATTTTGTTTCGATTGCAGTCGGGGAACCTTTCATTACGGAAAATATAAACCTTCATAAGGTTCCCCGACTGCAATCGAAACAAAATATCGTAAGTAATAGATAAGCGCTTATATGCAGATACGCTCACAAGAATAAACCTGAAAAAGGAATTATTTTTTACTTTTAAGAACGTTTTTAAACCGCAGTCGTGTTTTTAATTTTTTTTATTAATCAATTTTTTTCAGAAGAAATTACAATTATTTTTTTTGTTAGGAAAATGAAATCAAAAAAGTTACATGAAAAGATTTCTTAATTTATATTTAAAGTTAATTATTTTAATGTAAAGTATCATGTGTTAAAATATCTGCAACTAATAAATTAGGACCTTATATATTAAGATTGCTTTTAGTTTATTTTTATTATACTGCCCTTAAATACTACATACTAAGCTCTGAGAACATTGAGAAATCTGTTAGAATTAGATTTTACTTAACATGTAAATAAATTCGATTTTTTTTTATATTTCCGATATCCTAGCTATGTTTAAGTTATATTATTACGCAAAATTAACCTCTTATATGATTCGAAACATGGGAAAAGTTTCGTGAAAAGCGAAATTTCTCAGGCTTCCCTCCATTAAGAGGGCACGTTTCGTTTTTCCTCCGTACAAACAACAAAAACGAGGTAAAGGTAAATACGAAGTGAAAACTTAGAGAGCTCGCGGTGACGTCCGCGCGCGGAATGCGATCGCGTTGCGCAACGTGTTTTGACGGCGCAGAGTTGCTTCACTGCTACGTTATACAAACAAGCGCCTATTCCATCACCTCCGCTGCACTGCTGCACTACTTTAATGTTGTGAAATATGTTTTGGTTTCATTAATTGGGACGCCGTCCTGGTCAAGTGGAAATTTTGATAAAAAATGTTAAATGGGTTATCGATTACAGGGAAACATCATTAAATTCAGTCTACATACACATAAAAACACTGGGAAACTTCATGTTTTTCTTGTTTTAATACGTTAAGTATCTATTGAAATCTATACAGTTACGGCCAGACACAATATTATCTTATTTGTTTACCACAAATAAGATCTCTCTGGTCTGGTTCTGGATATAATATTCTTGCGTTTGATTGGGTTAAACATTAATTACTACGGTGTATCGTAGGGAAAATAGAGATCATACTTACATAAAATGCTCAGTGATTACTAAAAAACGAATATTAATATAACAAGCCATGTTGTCTCGTATGTCTTGAGCAAAAGAGCACTATGAATTGTTTAATTCATTCCTTTATGTTTATACAAACAATGCCAACCAATAACCACCACATCTATTTTACTTAAGGACTATTAATTCCATTTCTTAAGACGATTTCATATAAATATTTTGGTATGAATAATGGCTTGATCTTAGCGTTATAGCGGCAGCTGTGTTCTAATTAACTATAGTATGTTGACCTTTCATCTGGGACGTAATTTGAATTACGCAAGAGTGCGGTACACGGTCAATCGCCAGCACGAGAAAAGACAGCCGCCTCAATTATAAACAATTAAGAGGTAATAATCCGCTTGTAGTCATTAAAGCTTACGGTTCCGATAGTTTGTCAAATTCGGTTTCTAAACATTTCTAGTGAGTTTTCATGATTTTGAGTCATATTTTAACATTTTAAACCTAAATCGAAAATTATGAAGTCTGCCCGCGATGCACGAATGCTTGTGCATTACGGCACGCTCAAAACGTCAGAATAATTAGAGATGTAAGCGTATTTGTATGCATTTAACAGTTAAGAAACAAAATGTTTAAAAGATCGACTGAGTCAATCATTGAATGACATGTTGTCTTGTCTTAGGCACTGGTCCCACCCCGAGCAAGTAAGTTTTATGAGCTATCGGGTATAGAAACGAACAAAAGATAAGCTCTGCCGTGGAAGCCGTGGAAATAAAAGAGACATGCCGATGTTTATAGTTACTTGCTCAGCTATGACCTATAAATGTCGCAGCGTCTTTTTTGTTCACACGGGTACTCTTTTCTATTGCCCAAGCTCATAGCTTAATCGCTCGCGGTGGCACCAGTGCCTTAACTTGTCTTAAATCAAATCCAAACAAAGGAACTTCGTTGACCTTCATAATATTAACTAAGTTTTAATTCGTGTTCCATAAAGTGTACCTAACAAGATTTTTTTTTTGTATTCGTTGGTGTCTCTTTTTCGTTGCTCTAGACGGAAACCGTACCTGAAATAGTTTCGTCTCACCTTTAATTTATTACTTTTATTAGTATAGTCGTGTTGCGCAATGTCTTGTAAACATGACCATGGAGAAGATTTGTTCTAATATCCACGTAATTGTTTCCTTACTCGACTAAGGGCAACTTATTGCGTTGTATTCCAACTGGCATTGGACTGACGTTAATACTGAAGTGGCGTTATTTTATTTTAATGCATTGCTAGGTCTTCTTAGTCTAACAAGACTTGTTACAAATAGGTACTTGGCTTTAGTTGTTAGACTAGATCCTTAAAGCCACCATTTAATCATTACTAACATCAATGTTGCAATTCCAATCGAAATATGTCATGTGTTGTTGCGGTGGGTTTGGTAAGTCTCGTTAGTGGGTCGACCACCAACTGGCGGACTATTCAGATCCGGCTGGTACAAACACAGTAGGGTTACCATACCTACTGATTATTATAAAATGTAATAGATCAACTTACTGACTGTTTCTGGAACAATTTTAATGACATGTCAACTCGTTCTGCAAATAACATGTGAATTCAAATAAAAAATAGATATTTAGTAAGATGCTCTCACTCACCAACAAATAGTATGATTTCTGTAGGCACTTACTCCTATTGCAATTGCCGCAAATGAATGACAATTCTTGATGTCTCAGGCATATCCTGGCATTTCCCCAAGTCCATATGGACAGCTCGCCAGCCTTGCAGGTGTTTTTGCAAAACAAACGGTTACGACACCGCACCGCCTATTGGCTGCCTTATTCTCGCCGAGCCACGAGAATAAATTGCAATAAAAACGAGTCATGCGATTTTCTCTTCCTTCACCGACAAGGTGAGCACTTCACGGTTGTTTATTCACAGTAGAACAGACAGTTTTTGCGCAAAGACTTCGCGTATGTTTGTTTTCACTTTTTATTCTACATACAATGTGAAATACTATGATGAGATACGTTACTCGCATAGAGATGACGCAGAGATTTACGAACTTGTTTGTCTTCTCTGTTCCCAATAGTTGATGAATGACATGTTGACTGGAACATTAGATAGTTTAAGATGTGTAGGTACTGTATTTTTGTATGGCACAATAGTCAATCAAATCCAAACCGATCGCCTGGTCAGCTATTACCCTCGTCGATGGATATCTGACTGAATCACATATGCACGTTGCCAATGGTTTCAAAAACCGGAGCGTTGATTGCAAAAACCTTCGACAAAAGGGTCAAAAAGCCTAATTTGGATTATAAATCGTGCCTCATCGATTCCCGTGCTATGTATACGATACTTTAGTGAATCATGTAGCACTTACTTCACTTATTTGTAATGTATACATGCCGATCTTGTATTGCCAATCGCGTCAGAGCCGCATAACTGGATTACTGGTCTAGTATGAACATGGCAAGGACGTCCGACGCCGACTATCAATTCACTCTTGTATTGACCTGCATTCCGCCTCTGCATCAAAATAGTATAAGCCGATATGGATTGCACTAAAATATTAATTCGGGGATAAATTTGACGTTATTATTCAAATATTCATCGTTCAACGAATTCTAGAATCTATGTGCTAACACTGACATTGTTTGTTACATGAAAACAATAGGCAAATAACTGTTTTTGTGTTAAACTTACCTTTTTTTCAACCAATAATAAGAAAACTAGCACCTACGGCCACGAATACATACGTAATGTAGATAATTTGTTAGGCTATGTAATGTATGCATTACTTCACATTAACGAATTGTTCTCTCGCTTAGAAACTTCCAGTAACGCAATTTGCATTGCCTTTGTTCCAAGCTAGCTTTAGAATCTTTTCACCTGAGGTATTATTCCAACTGCATATTGCCTAGCTAGCGACCCAAATGCTCAGGGAAACCACCTTAAAACTTGTCCAAACAGACATAGTTGGAATAGGTCTCGGGGTTACGGAAACACTGGGTCTCCTAGGTAGTATGGTATTCATTATTTACCTGTAGTAGTTTCACGTCGGCTGGCAGCGCGCTGGCGCCGCCTCGGTCTCACTGCTAAGTGGGCTAAGGTCGCAGGCGTGCATTTTTCATTAAACCTACTTAAACACAAAACAAACGTCATGAATTGCGTCAAGTTTCTCACGATTCGTCTTCCGACTTTAACATTGTTGTGTTAAAAGGGTTTACGATTTCAGGGACGTATTAACAGTACCTTTAACTGTACATTCTACATTATTGCTCCATAGGAGTTGTTACACTTAAAGAAACATTTTTTTTATATCCTGGCATTAATAGCTCAATATTTGTTTCGTATACACTGAAATAGTTATCATAACATAATAATTATATTAAAAAAAACCCGAGACTATTGTTTCTTGTTTACCTACACAACAAATGCGTCAAAACATTAGCATTATATTGCAGATTAATTAGCATTATATTGCAGATTATCGTCTTTGTGTTTGAAATAATGGCAGGGATATTAAACTATGCGGAACTCTTGATGACTAGTTCTACAGTCGGAACATATTTGGAGCTGCTGGCTCACGGCCAGGGGTGGTAGGGGTGGCTTCAAATGCGCTTTCAATACGATGCGGCTGCGCCTTGGATTCAGGTCAGGCGCGTCAGCAAATCGTTTGATTTTGCTTTGATAAAATGTTATGTTCCGCAGCTTTCAGATGCTACTATACTGTCTTACTAAACTAGGTAGTAGGTACCTTAGTTTAGTTCGATCGTCACGTATATTGATAAATGATAATGTACTGATATAATGTTTCGAGAATTTTTGACCTCTGTCAAACGATTTGCGTCAATATGCAAATCGTTTGATTATGCTTTACATGAAAATCGTTCTAAAATTCACAAATCTCTAAAATCCATTACGTGATAAGACTGATAAGTGTAGATATTTGCGAATTTGTTATTATTTTGCTGGAATTCATTACCGAAATTATATAAATTTATTTAAATTTTTATTTTGTTTATTTTTCATGCTTACGATTCAGCCCTCAGTTCAGTTACAGGTGAATTGTCCGAAACTACTGGACCGATTGAGCTTAAATTTGGCACATACAATGCAAGTTGGTGACCCAACGATGGACATTTTGGGGGGTAAATCAGAAAATAAAAATACGCGATTCGCCGATTTTGGCGAACTTGTTGTTTTGCCGAGCTTGGTCGGGTTTTTATATAGGAAAACGGGAGATCATTTTAGGAAAACGATCTTATCAATCTTATCATCAAAATCCTGACACTAAAAAGTAACCCTTCTGTCTAAAAGAAGCGTAAGTAAGTAATGCATTTGCTAAGCGGTAAGATATATTTATTTTAGTGATAAAAAAAGTAAGGATTTTTGTTTAGTTATGGAGGAAAAAAAGGATGCACTAACATATAAATGTTGTGTGAGATAACTCACAGTGATCTGTATTGACTGAGATATAACAAATTATCATAATTTTAGGTGATCATTATTGGAGTATGGGTAAATACGGCTTAGCTATTTACATTTATTTGTCGAATATTTTCATTTTCCTAGTAGAAATGTTTCGCAGTTGAAAACTTTATAAAGCTCTTTGTCGCCATTAAGCCAAAATCAAGTTTTCATCAGAAAATTATGATGATTATTTATTTTTTCATACTTTTGCAATGCTAGAAGTATTCGTGAAACGTTCGCATTTGTTTTGATATATGTAATTGTATTATCAAACCGCGATGAGAAAGGGATTCGAAAGTACTGTTGACACAACAGTGTATAAGCTAATCTAGGATATATTCATAGTTTATGTCTACATTAATTAATCACTCACTACATCTATAAACAACTCTTTTCTTCTTGGTAAATGTTGTGTCATTTGTTGTGTTAACAGTACTTTCGAATCCCCTTCTGATTCCGGTTTGAAAATAGCTGCAACCGTTTTTTCCATTTTCCTGAAAAACATTATTGTAGAATGAACAGTATACGGTTGAAAGTGGATCAGTGGCACAACTAGAGGCTAGCTTGGCTGGGCGAGGGGCTGGATCAATCGCTGCGCCGTGCAGGGCCGTAAGGGCCGCGGCGCGGTGCATGAATCACCTACCCGTATTTTGGGCCCGGCCCGCAGACGCCGAATGTAGGTCACCCGTTCGCAATGGTTTGTTTGGGTCCCCCAAATTAGAGTGTGATAATAATACGACAACCTTTGCTTGCTGCGTCGCTGCGCCACGCTCAACGTCCAATCTATTTCGGTCGACGTTTTAAAACGCATTATGACTCGTGCCGTACCTGCACTCATTATGTTATAGTAGATAGATAACTACCTATTTATAGCCGATGAAATCTGATAAAGCATTACAACTCGTTTCTTTTATTCAAAATTGCAGTACTAACTCAGTTTGCATGCACATTTTAGAGATCAGCTTCCAAAAAATGGATAGATAAGCTAATTCTTACGGTTAGGGTTTTTCAAAATATTTATTTGTGTTGTTTTCACATAAGTAAGTATGTACGAACCCATAATAAGTTAAATAACTTATGTTAAATATTGTATGTTTTTATTCTAACAAGATTTGGGAATAAGTGAGTTAGGTTTTTAACACTTCTGTTCTACATAAGTAAAGTATAGTATTCAAAGATAAGAAAAATCCCTATAAATATGAATCTCAAGCGGAGTACACATTTTAGGAATTCTTATTAGACCACGCAAAATAGGCACGTTGATGTCGAATTGCGAAAAAAATGGATCAAAAATATGTATGTATCGAAAGAATCAATATGTTCAGAATATGTTTTAGATATATTACGACGTTCTTATCAGACAGAATTAAAGTGCACTGGGATATATTTTTGAACATTTTTATATACACCTTATTTGCCTTTGACTGAACTGAAGAAGTCGGGCATCGAAACAATGCTGTTGAAATTAGGTTGCTTGAAGTGTTTGGATTACTTCAATCAATAAATGCAGGGCTGGGTGCACTCAGGAGGGTCGCCGGTAAATAGGTCATTTGTTCGCTTCAAAACAAATATTGAAGCATGCTCGATGACGTCAGGTATCCGGAAAAAACAGGTGTATGTTACTTGATTTGATTGGTCACTTATCTGCTTATAGGATTGCTGTTTAGGAATCATGAAAATAATGAGTTCATGACCTAATCATTATGATCTAACTCTTCAAAGTCATTCGTGTATTTTTCTCGGAAACCATCACATCTGGTTTTCAATTGATTTCGGTTCTCCGTGAACATCATACCTATTCATAATAAGTATGTATGTATATAATATTTTCTTACTTAACCATAGTAAGAAAATCTGTAATCCTTTTCTTAAATAAAAACGGTTATATAAATAGATATTCATTGTATAATTTATATGAATTACTCGAGAATGTCCAGTTAAGTTAATATTTTTCCTGTAAGTCGTAGAATTCATTTATCTTATGTCAATAATTTAAATTATTCAATCATTACAGTCTCGTTTACGCAGAAGAAAGATTGCCTACAAATATTACAAATTCCATTACTATCGCGGTCCAAACTTAAAAACCGCCCAAGTGCATGTCGGGCCATGCTCAGTGTAGTGTTCCGTAATTATACAAAAACGGCTAGGCCGATTATGTTGAAAATAGTTTTATTTTTTAAAATATTCTATAAGCCCACTATTCCCGATTTTTTTTTGGACCCACGGATTAAAAGTTAGAGTGGGGGAACACAATTTTTTTTATTCTGGTGCGGGAAAATATTCACTTTAGAAAAAAAAATCAGATCGGATTAGAAATGAGCAGCAGAACGAATGTAACCGATACCTATATAGCTCTCCGAATCGCTAAACTGAAGTGGCAGTGGGCGGGCACATAGCGCGTAGAACCGATGGCCTTTTGGGGTGGAAAGGTTTTCGAGTGGCGGCCACGTACTGGTAGGCGCAGCGTAGGTAGGCCCCCCACAAGGTGAACTGATGACCTGGTGAAGGTCGAAGGAGTCCGCTGGATGCGGGTGGCACAGGGCCGGTCATTGTGGCAATCTTTGGGGGAGGCCTATGTTCAGTAGTGGACGTATGTCGGCTGATAGAATGATGATGATAATGATGATTCTTTAAGCCCACTATTCATGATATTATTCTTATTTTTTGGACCCATGGATCAAACGTTAGAGGGGAACATTGACTTTTGAAAAAAGACCCTTAGGTATTCTTTTTGAAAGACCTAATTGACGATACTCCACTATCTAGAATTACAGCAAAATAAAAAATCATCCCCACTTTACTAGAGAAGGCACGCAAAATTGTTTTTTCTGTATTTTATTCTACCCCTTTGTCTGCATGTATCCTTTGCCATGTTGCACATTTCTAGTACTAACGGTCATTGAGCTACGCTGCGGACAGACAGACAGACGAACGGACAGACGGACATGGCGAAACTATACGGGTTCCCAGTTTACTACGGAACCCTAAAAAGTAGAAACTGCCATGTTAATTCACTATTAAGCTTTATACAACTTTGTATAGTTTCAAGGTACGCTAATAATACGCTTGTGCGTTTGACGATTTTTAAACTGTCTCAAATCGCACAGAGTAAATTTGAAGGAAAATTACATTTTATTTTGTATTTATATTTTATTTTGAATTAAAAAAAGTAATTTATTTGTTCAGCTGGAAAGTTTTTTTGCAGGCTTCATATTAAATTAAACGGACTCCCAAGATTATCCTTTAAAGAAATATGAAGCCTGCATATAGGGTTCCGTGCTTCCACATTCATTCCTGTAACATTGTTTATCACTGAGTGACTCAAATTGGAACGTAGTATCCCGTAAGTATTTTAAATATTGAATCAATGAATGCGGTGCAGTGTGCAGGGCGGTGAATATAGGTCATTCTCTCAGCGGCGTTTGTTTGGGTCCCGCATATTGATCTAGCCGGCCTAGCGACGCCTGATGTGCGCACGCAGGTTATACTGATCGTAAAAGGTCGCCGGGGCAATTTCGGTGTCTCGGCGGATTTTCAGGCATGCCCTGTGACATCTCTCTTGGTGCCCTGTTAACCAGATATCAGGAGATAGATTTCAGTACCTATTTATAATGATGTCAAGTTCATACAACGCGTAGCGTAGTCTTAATTGTTGTCTATAGGTTATAATATTGCGTTCATTTTAATTATTATTTGTATGTTTTATATAATAATCGTAAAATGAACTTTTCTTCCTTTAATTACATATATCCACTAAAATTAGCTCTTAATATTTAAAAGCGAGTAATGATACCACAGGCCTACTCCTTTACGACTGTATACCGATATAGTTGTGTACTGTATGTTTACCAAAATATTTACGAGTAGGTAGAGTAATTATCTAATCAAGGAAAGCTATTTCACATAAGAGATTGCATGACTCGGCATCAGATAAGTGTGCTATGTGGCTCATGGTTCGTGGATAAGTATTAGCGCCCGAAGGCCCGAGTGTGACCCAGTGGCAACTAGGCCACGGCTACGAGCTCCGCTACTCATGACTGTTGTCATATTTTACTACGAGTGTTCTATCTAGCGTAGATTAGTCTAGGCACGAACATCATTTGCAGGAGTTAATTCAACGATTTGTGAACATTCAACGAAATGATCTCATAGATTTTCTTGGAACTTAATTTTAGGGATGTGACGCCATTGTTCAACACATTTGCTGACAGGCGCCAGTGAAGAAATATACGCTTCTAAATTAAACCTAAGAACAGGATAATGGCACTAGCATAGATATCGGATGTGAATGTTTATTTTGGATTTATTTATAAATTTAGGGACATTCCAATACAACCTGATTTAAAAATAGATTTTTTCAAAATATTTATAGTGTAGGTTTTTACCTACACTATAAATATTTTGAAAAAATATTTGAAATATCCATGTTTGCATTATTTTCTATGAAAAAAAACCACCTGACCCGTATTCATTGGCGAGTGTGTAGTATCATTTTGATAGGTATACTGATTACGAAGAAATAGGACAAAAATAAAATTGCTTACCCGGCCGTTTGCCCAAATTGGCAATATTAATTAAAAATTATTTTCGCTGAAAAAACCTCTTACTTTTTTGTGTTCAGAATTTAATTTTGAATGGGCTCTTAAACTATTATTAGAATTTACATATCCAATAAAAACTAATAAAGTATAGTAACTTAACAACCCGTGTGATTGTGATGTACAATCAACTCGTCATATTTTTTACGATACTAGTTAAATCTTAACTTTAGATAATGTCTGTTGTGACAAATTCGTGAGGTAACCACCTCGTGTAGAACGCCGATAATGCATTTCGTTACCCTGACGTGACGTGATGTGTCACTAATACACGTACAATAGTAAAAAAACTCATCGAATGGTTTATTTACTTTATTGTTGTTGATTTTTTGCAGTAACATTTGTAAAAAATACATTTTGTTTTAATTTTTTTTTTATCTTTTGACATCTATTTACGTTACAAGTCAATAAAATAACTAAATAAAACTAAACATTTTTATCTCATTTAGATTTGTTCTAATTAAAAATATTGGTAATAAATTTGCTGACAAATAAACCAGAAATCGCTCATATAAATATAGAATTTCAGGTTTAGTTCAGACGCCTAACTGAAGTTGTATAACCGGTTACCTAATTTCAATATAAAAAATCAATAGCTCTAAAATATTTCAATAGTTTGAGATTTAACTGACGTAAGGCGGGTTATAAAAAAACTATATTTAGCGCGACCGGTGAGCACCTGATCACGTCTGGCGTACATCTAGAGAATGTAAGTAGGTAGGCAAGGCACGTTGTTTCGTAATGTTGTGAAATTGACTGCAATCAGGTTCATAACGGGCCTTGCTGGCTATGTAGGGCACACTGCAGATCGCATCGTCTGCCAAGTTCGCGCTCGCGCCTGCGCCGTGTGCCATTCCACCCTCTCGCCCCCATTCTCAAACGTTCGATCGCGTTACGTAGCGGCTACGTGAAACGTAAGCCTAAGTAGGTCGGAGTGGCTGAATGCGCGCGCAGGCTGCCGCCACTACGACGTCACTATCGATCGGCACGTGGCGCCGCCGTGAGTGACGTAGCGGCGCGCCCGTCGCGTCGCGAGTACACCCTCGTACACCCCTCCTTACTACCTCTAGCCACCCCCTAAACCCACTGCAAGCTGCAATTAATAACGTTATGCGTCTACTATTCGTGAGCCTATGTCCCGTAAATTGAATCTCAATTAACTTTGAATTCATTTAGTATTGTAATAACAGTAATGGTTTGACATTCAGATATACCAATTATCAACTTATAAAGCAACTAAATTGTAATTAACTAAAGTATGATTTCTTGATATGTAACGGGGAAACCCGCATAAACCCTGTACCGCAGTTGATTTTAATTCTTGTACGTGTTAATGTGTTTTTATAACTTTTATAACATAAAAACTGTAACTATCAAAAGTATGATTTCTACATAATGTGGATTTGAGTTGGAATCACAGATTTAAAAACATTGCCTATATTTGCTCAATGAATACTCTGAACGGTAATAAAATTGTCATTTTTTATAAAGCCCTTTTGTTACTTTACTTACGTGTTTATACGAATTATTTTAATCAATAGGAAAAACTTAAAACAATATTTTATTAGTTGGCTCGAACAACTTTTCTTGTTTTTAACTCACTGCAAAAAGACACACAATACTTAATGAATGCTATTGAATACCTATTCAAACTTACGTCTACTATCCACTGTGACGATAGCATGGATAACAATAGGAATGCATGCAATTTCCGCTCATTTTCTACAACTGTTAAACTTGACGCCATTCTTTACGATAGTAAACGTGTAACCAATAGTAAAAAATATGTAATAACTACGCGTTTACAAAGCTTAGATAAAGTTATGTACGTATTTACTTTCTTCGTGCGTATTTTCTATGGTTGTATAATTGTATTCAGTACATAGGTGTTCAGATATTATATAAACATAGGGTTGTACAATTTCGATTAGTAGCACAATTCCGAGTAAATGCATAATTCCAGGTACTAGTTAAGTAGGCATGGTTCCAAGTAGAGGGAGGAGGCGCGAAATTAATTATAGAATAATTGTTTCTAAATGTTTATGGTCTGCTCAAGGAAACTAATTTTAATTCAGGAATACCGTAATATAGACTATTTTTTTTAAATAGAGTTCCCGTTGAACTCTCGTAGAAGTCACAAATCAAATTACTCTGTCCGTTTGATGTTAAATAACGTAACGTAACCGTTGACAGCCTCTGTCATCCCAAATCAATCCTATCAAACCTCAATTTAGCTTAACTTTGAAACATCCGACGCAATCTTCGGTATGTTTGAACAATATACGTTGACGTGATTATATCAACACAGGTAGATATTTCGTGCAAATTGAATGGCCTGTTATCGATAGTGACGTGTGTAGGTGTAGGGCACGCAATCACTGTGTACATTGGCGCTTTTCGTGATATCACAATCGCCTTTACTTTTATTTGCACTAACCGTCATGACGCACCATCCTTTTCATAGATTGAAATTTGGATAAATTTTCCCTTTTCATATGTATAATTACTATGAATGTGTATAACCATCCACCTGGTATTTCTTATCTAAAAACAACACGAAAAACGTATTTTCCCAGTACTAATTATCCTATGTACTTAATCAATGAGCGTCATTCTGGTCTAGTCGATTTTTAAGCTGATAAGTAATTATATAGGCATATTATTTTACAACTTACGTATGTCGTGAAATATTTTTCCCTTCAGTAACCCGTAAACCGGTCGTTTAACCTTTGATACGAGCGGGTAAAAACGAACTTTAATCACTAGTGAGTTAAGTAAAGGTGCGTTTAAACCAAAAGAGCATTCGCTGTTCTAGCGCCCGTTCTACGAAATCAACCAATCACGTTTTGTGTACCGATCGAATTTCGTAGAGTGGGAGGTTAGAACAGCGATTGCTCTTTTAGTTTGAACGCACCTTAATGTAATGACTTTAGAGCGTAACGCGATGAAGCATTAGTTTGACAGATAACAAAACGAAAAATGCTCATGACATGAATGAGTCGTTGTACTGTAAATTGCTTTCGCTTGCTCGTAATTCAATTTCATACTCGCGGGTAAAATACAACTATATATGTTCCTTTGTATAACAAATAACTATTTTCGACTCATCCACTTAGTCTTTTAATAACGACTTCATGGAGCAAAATGTGATCGCATACTTACTTATAACTGTAACGAATCTATGACACTACTGCGATATTATTCTTCAAATTCTTTAGTCAGTTAGGGCGTGATTTTTAAAAATAAATTAAAAATAGCGTTCTTTGCTCTTTCTATAAAAGACATCAACGAGTTGTGGGCGCTGGGGGTTTGATTCTAATTATCATTATTTGCTGTCTGAAAAATGCAAGAGTTCTTGTATCGAAAGTTCCGTTCCCTGTAGTCATCTTAATTATTATACATACAATACAAATAATGCCATAACATCCTTTATACATTTTGAATCCTAAGTTTCTAATATCATTATTATTATATTTATTACTTTTTACTATAACCCAAAGCAATTTTTTTACCGATTTAACAAAAATACGGACATAAGATATTCTACGGAATCCTCGGATTGCGGGTCTATTCGGATTGGCACTTGTTTCGTATTTATATGAATTACTCACAAAAACCTTCAATGTCAGAGTATTATTCTAATGTTTCTCTGTAGGAATTTGTTGCATAATTTATAATTTTGTAGTAAATAGTAATGACCGTTTAACCTTGTTTGTTTCAGGTAAGCCACGTGTCACCGTTGCACTCCAAGCAACTTCTAAGGTTACTTGATAGATGTTTGTTTAGAATGCGATTGCATTATTTCAATTTATTGTATTTAATATTATTTTAACTTGTAATAATATATATACTATATCATGCTAGCATGGCAAATTCCTCATTCAATACTTTGAATGATAATAATGTTAGTTCGTGTCATGTACTACTATTAAAAGTAAAGATGTTACTAATTTAATCTAGTCGGCAAATTTATGGCTCTTACGTAAATCATCGTAACTTAGTTAAATCATCAAATAAGATTGAATGATTGACGTAAGGCTTTGAGGCATCACGGCCATGTTGCCCATGTTTGATTGCGATGTCGTACTATGACGTCAAAAAACAAATGACGAAGTCATGAAGCATAATCTCAGCAATCTACTTTGAATATGGTCAAATTTCTCTTTCCTCGGCTCGATTTTTTATATCGCGGATGTATGATGATTCGTCTCATTTTCTTAGCGATTTCAGCTCTACCTACCTGGCCAGCACCAGGGCTTGAAATCACTCAAATTATTGTAATATTTCATTTATAATCAAGTTTTCTTCACAATTAGTGTGAAAATCTAGATATTTATTTATCTGAAAACAATCGCTTAATACCCACGGCTCCAGCACTCACGTGCCGAGTGACGTGCAACAGGAAATTGCGCAGTTCTTGCTAGAACCTTCATCCGCTATTACCGATACACACTTAGCCTCAAACGGCTTATATCCATCGACTCTCTAAGGCGCATATAACATTTTGGATACTGGTCGAACCGATCCAAGTAGATTTTCACCCGATGTCATTTGTTTACCACGGAAACACGAGTAGGGACAGATGAGGACAAACTAGCCTTGGGGCCCAGCGATACGACGATTATATCTTGATGACCGTTAAATTGTAGACCTTGCATTGTATACCTGTTTCTGTTATTTACCCGACAAATAACTGTTGCATTGAAATGAACATTCCGAAGGATCGAAAAATACCCGAAATTTATAGTCATTGATAGAGTTACGTCAAATTAGTGTGAATTATATGAGACTGGTTTTGTAGTGGCGAGCTGGTTTTGTCTACACGAGCTACAGGCTCATTATGCATGGATATTGAGGCTGATCCTAAAACGCCTATTACTGATGACAATATCTTTAAGCAATTTAATAGTAGATACGATTGGTTACCGAAAGTTTTTCTATTAATCACTTCAAGCTGAAAAATTTTCAGGCAATTCTAGGCAATTTTAAGGTCAGTGGGTTACCTAGATAACTGCATTTAATATGGCGCAGCAGAGTATGCAGGCACAGCGCGGGCGGGCCACGAGCAGTAAAGGCCAGAGGTCGCGCCTGCTGCAGTTTGCAGGCGAGGGGCCGTAGGCGTCGGGTGGGCGTCTGTGGGGGTGTACTGTACGCCCGTACGCCGTACTGACTAGACCTTTCCGCTTATATAACATCTCATCCTTATTATACTACCAATAAGGATGATATCGAATATAGTTAACATCACTTACTGACACGACGCCCTTAAGAGCCTGATGATGAAGGCTGCGCGTAAAGGTCACCCCGTCTGGGTCACAAGTCACGACGAAGCAACGTGACTCTTTTATTTACCTATACGCGTAACATGTAAAGCTTGGTAATAATAACGTGATATGAAATAATGCGGGTACATAATTGATGTATTGTTGATTGGAGCGACCGCCTCGACCTCGATTGAACAAGAATTCAAGTATTAGGGAGAATTAGGATTTTTATTTGAATTGATGATTGATTACTTCAAAATTAAATACTGAGGTTTTTTTTTTTCAATACGAGTATGTGTGTGATGTTGGTACAACCAGAAGCAGGCATTTATTTTTGCTGTTGCATTAATCTTAAAGCTGAAACGTAAATATTATTATTAGTTACATACTTCTTCTAAATTATTATTTACGATGTATCCTATTAGCTTTAATAGAGTAGGTATATATGTAAATTTATGATCTTAAATAGTTTTTTTTTAATAACGTGATATTTTTAATAGATTGTATAAAATATCTGCAAGTGCTACGTCGTAGCTTCGTAGCACTATAGCATTTCTCTGAATTGTGTACACATGTATTCTTAAGAAAAATCTTAATGAAATACGTGTTCATAGGACAAGTCGAACTTTTATTTTGTTTATTTGGTTTGTATTTGGACGACGACAGTGACTTTCTGCTTATTGCCTTTAGAGCACAACACGCAATGCATTTTGTAGTGAACATAAGACTCCAGGAAATATTTACAGATATTTAATTTACACTATTCCGGTATATCTAAATAAACCTAGTCTGTATTGTACTTTAAATAATAATACTGGTTAATATGTAATGTACACAGTATGCCAAAGAAAACGCTGACCAGTGTCTAAATAAATATAATATGCTTTTAAACGACCAAAGACCAGTCCATAGCTCAATCGTTAAAATATGAATATTGAAAATTTTAATCAATGTAACTTAATATTTCATATAATTTTGTAAACACTGACTTAAACAGTTTATGTCGCAATTTTTTGCGATTTTTTCATTCCACTACACCACGTTAAGGTGCATTCAGACCAAACGAACATTCGCTATTCTAACCCCCCAATCTACGAAATTCGATCGTTACACAAAACGTGATTGGTTGATTTCGTAGAGCGGGGGATAGAACAGCGAATGTTCTTTTGGTCTGAATGCACCTTTATAGTATGAACCTTTTTGTGACGTAGGTATTATATGGATGGAAGCCAAATTTTCTATACAAAACATTGATCATTTTTATAAGAAACCCAAAAGGGTCAATATCTGACAGAATCGGAATTGTGAGATTTCTTTTGAAGAAACCTTACGATTTTAATTCCTGGCGCCCACTTAATCCTTTTGTACCTTATTGAAGTCCATTTTGCTACTTGTTGACCGTTCATCAAATGGAAAAAAATATACACAGCAGTCTTTTTCATTTACTCGTTCATGGCACTAGCATGTTTTCTGCGAACCAGAGATTACGACAAGTGTTTTTCATTCTGATACCGAGAATGTTGACAACGTCAGCGCTAATACAACGAGGGCATTGCCGATGTGTGACACTTAAACAGTTCTGACTAACCGGACCTTATGTATGCACACGCGTTTTTTTTGTTTGCTGTTATCGGAATCATGTTTTTTTTTAATGTTTGACTATTTCTTTGGCGGGGTCTGAAGCCTATAAATACTCATATGAACGTCATAGTCCCCGCGATAGTATTAACAATAGTTCAATTTACTATTTGTTAATTAACCTTTCTTTATTTAGTCGTGGAGAGAACATAAAAAACACGACGACGGTACACATTTCAAAATGAGAACCCAATATTTGTTTATCGAAAAAAATTAGAGTAATTTCGGCAATACATTAAACAACGAGTACGAACATCTCCACGGGTCCCAATTATAAAAAAATATACATAATATACAGCAGAACCGAAGTAGAACAGTAAGCAACCACAGTAAAGTTTTCTTTCAAAAATATATCCATCTGATTAGTTGGAATTTCATGTTAGATCTCGGGATTTAAAAGCTTGCTCTTGGGAATCAAAATAAGCTTACCGTGGTTATTCCCCGAAAAAAATAACTTATATTAGTGTCAATTACCGATGGTTATATATATCCCTTGCGTTGGCACGTTACACAAGTACCTAGTAGGCGTTTGTGGGAAATCCCCTTTAGATTTAAATTATTCGTCGAACATTTTTTTCAATATAGTATATCATCTTTCACATGAAACTCTACATACTGAGGAGTCATGTCATGACATATGAAAAATTCAGACTTGAGTTGTTGTCGACGTAAGAGTAACGGTTGTCGACGGTTTAGCCTACCAAAAAATTTGGCAGAAAACAAATTTCCAAAAATCGAGTACAATTTATACAGGTATACATTATACTCGATTTATGGAAAATCTTCTCTACGAGATTATACTCTGCAAAATGATACTCTATATTCTGTGATTTCTAAGAATAAACTTTTGACAGTTATATATTAATCCTTATTAATATGATGGTAAGACTCGCCATTTTTTCGATAGCCTTAGTCATAGATATAAGGGTCATTTCTAAACTGTTATAAATTCATTTGTAGAAATCTCTGACTATCATTAATATAAATATTAGTTCATAATATACATTCATATTTTTGATATTTTCCTCAAACAACTGGAGTAATTAGGGCCCTAATAAATAGTCATATGTTTTATTGAACATTTTAAACTATTTTTTTTTCATTTAAAATAATTCACCATGTATTGCCACATGATTATAACTTTGTTTGTCACAAGTTTCAATAGTTGTCCGATTCTTCCATATGTCCGATTAGCGATCGCATTAAGGTACGTTTAAACCAAAAGAGCATTCGCTGTTCTATCGCCCGTTCTACGAAAATCACGTTTTGTGTAACGATCGAATTTCGTAGAGTGGGGGGTTAGAATAGCGAATGCTCTTTTGGTTTGAACGCACCTTTACAATGCTTCTCTCCTCTTCCTCGTATGTGGTCTGTCAAAAATGTACTACTGTAAATTAAACCTCAAAAAGAATTCTAATTTCCAATTACATTGACGTACTTTCGGGTCGTCTCCACACCACATTCAGTACAGTACCCTACAATCCACATACAGTTCGAGGTACCTGTTATTAAAAATACTCGCTGTATAATGTCAGTGATTCACGTTATTTGTTTAATTTTTCCCTCAAAAGTCAAAACGTGCATCTCAGTAAACATTCTGTGACGCAAGTTGTTTTGTCGACTTCTAAGGAACTTGACTCGTGTGCTCGCAAGAGCAAACAGGGCATTCATATTTTACCTTTCAGAACACAATAAACTGTAATATGTCCTCAAAACAAAATGTCTTTAACTAGCGGTTTTTAGTTGTTATGAATAAAATTATTTGATCTGTTAAGCTTAGCACATAATTCTGTAGGGAAGTTAACTCGTAACGGGTTGGCTTAAAGTAATGAGTATTGATATTTAGTACCTAATAACTTCAATTCTTTGTATAGCAGAAAAGCCATGCATAACAAGCACACTAAACGATTTATGCACTTTTTTCTCGAACGGTACCTAATATACTATGGTATACATGTATGTATTTGTTATTATCTTACGGAAGATCAGCCTTCTAATACAGGCTCTGTAGTCTAAAGGAAGGTCTCAGAAAATGTCAACTTCAAATTGAGTATATTTTTGTTAATGATAATAAATTAATAGAGTGTAAGTCTAACATGGGCGAAGCTCGTAACGGAGGATAGTTTTGGACATAATAAGTACATTTAGATAGCTTTTATTTAAAATGATGGCAACAAAATGATCCGTACCAAATAATTCGGCGCGCAATGTAGAGCAACACACTCAAGTTAAACGCTCGTGGACAGCTAATTTAAAAATAAAAAAAGCCGATGACATAACTGCCATATCAATATTACCAAATTTTTGTACCTACATTGCTGCTCCAAAAATCATAAAAAAATGATGTGGGGTCATTACTAAGTGTAACTTAAAAAAAACCTAGTAATCCATGATTGCACTAATGTATCCCATGTTTGGTTTAATTTATCGCCCGTTTAGATTTACATACGGTATATATATATATTTTTTTTTAATTCACTATTTTATGTACAATTATTTTATTTGAAACTTTGTTGTTCATCGACAACTTATTATTACATTTATTACCTTCAAAACAGTCGCATTCTATAAATATGTTTTGATGAAATAACGATATTTGCCTTATAGGATACCGCCATCCCAATCATAGTGTCATTTCAAGAATGTATTAAAAATACGTTAAAAGCGAGATTTGAACTTATTATTGATAAATTATAAGATTTATAGGTTTACTACAGACCAGGCAAAGAAGAAGAAGATAGGCTAACATTGTACAAAATTTTGAAGCTAGTTTCAAGTTCTTCTTCTTCTTCTACCTAGCATTATCCCGGCCTTTGCCAGGGTCCGCTTTCCTGCTACATTTCCTCAACTTTGCACGATCCTGGACATCATCTACTGGTTTTATAGATTTTAAGAATTAGTTTAAAGAGTTAGCTTAGGATACGTTTTCTTTATTACAAAAAATGTACCAGATTTATCGATACATACATTAATTGTTTATTATTGAGTAAGTGGTCAAACTCAAGCGGATGTTTTTTAACGCGTGCTTATCGGCCAGTGTGGCGCGTTATCTGGTTTGCTTAGTACTGCGGTGGAAAGTCCGACATTCTCCGTTTGTTTACTGTGTGGTCTCGGTACCACTCACCGCATGCTTCATGATTGTAAATATCATTAAATTATTTACTAATTATGCTTTGAGAATGCGGAATCGGTACACAGTTTTGTAGTTAACGGTTTTCAGAAGCTGTTAAGTATTTTAGTGAGTACAATCTTTCTAACGGATGGTCCGTTTGTTTACAAGGACGTAATATTTAGCCAGTAGTGATACTGATGATCATGATCACCATGTGGATGAGCTTTGAGTTTCTCGTATTCTGAAAACTTAAAAATGAAACGCAATAATCACACGAAATTATTAACGAGTGTAAATTCCATGCGTAAAAAAAACAAAACATTATTTATAACGGGACGATCATAATAAAATTATTTTTCCTCGAATTTGGAGTCAAGTTATTAATATGTTCTCGTGAGTTTATTTGAAGTTTATATACTGTGTGATACTCCCGCCCCAATAAATAAAAATTAGCATCATAGAATATATAAATAACTAATTTAGTTACTTTTATTTTATTTTATTGATGTCTATGTCTTAAATTCGTCCCGTTGTAGCTTGTACGTTTGTCTATGTCTTATATTCGTCGCGTTTTGCAGAATGGAGTTACAATTTTTAATTCCTAATATAAGTCGGTAGCTGTGATCATACTCGTACCATTATTTGTCGTGCCAGCTCATACTCGTACTCGTTTTCAAAAACAACTACAAAAGGAACTAATGAGGAATAGGTAACGATAACGATACCTAGTAGGTCAAAACGATTTTAAGAACTTGACAAAAAAAAATGTTCTCTAGTAGGTAAGATACGAATAGGTACGAGTGGTGCGACCCCGTGAAAAAAAAGTGGAAGTGGACGAATAACAGATGAATAAAGAAAAATACATGTCGTACCTACAACACATTTCTTCAAACCAAATGCTGAACGCTGTTTTGTAACCATGTTTTCAAGTTTTAGTTTCAACGTGCACATTAACGGTAGGTAGCTAATACGAGTATGTCATTATCGTGTTTGTCGAAATGCACGCTTTCACAATGTGTCACGCAAGACGTCATGTTTTGTTTATTTCAATTAGTACAATTAACTTTGCACCTACTCAATCTACTCACGCTTACCAAGTATGAAGTGGCAATAACAATGAGACACTCATACAAAATAATGTATCAATAGTAAAATACTCGTATACTCGCGAGACTTTTATGTCAACTTAACCACCGTAACCTTTTTTCTCTGGTCTATAAGCTAGAGGTTATTAATTAAAAAAAATGGTGTGGTCCTAAATGGCATTTATGTCGTCAATTTCCTATAACAGTGATTACAGTTGCATGTTTGCAGGCACTATTTTACTTTAGCAGCGCAGCATAAACCGCATAAAATGCTATCACTCACTATAAAAAAGCTTATTTTAACCTTCTTAACACGTTCAGCTGAAAACGTCTATAGACGTGTTGACGAAAGTGTTAAAAAAACTTAAGTATTACGTGCAATATTGTGTATGCCCTTTCTTTTACTATGGTTGTATATCCTGTTATTATTAACTAAATTTAAAATAATATATATTATAACCCTTTACGTATTTTGTTTATTATATTTAAACGTTACTGTATTTTTTACCCTTATTTGCAAGACCATGATAAAGATTTATTCAAATTTGAATTCTGTCATGTTGTCAATAGAGTCAAGAATACATGATGGATATTTCCATCACTATGCAATTAAGGGTTAAACAAGTTTACTAAAGGCAGATATGATACGTACATCGTACTTTTGTAGCACTTACATTTTGCATTTCTACCATTCAAATTAAGTAATGAAATATTAAAGCTGGCAATTATTTGGCAACATTGCCAATATGTAGGACGCAACATAGTTCGCCACCAACCATGTTGTTTGCTCTGCTGCACTTGAGCTGGACTCGATGTGTCAGCAACGCCGGATTTCCCCGTCACATAGTAGTCGACTCTATTAAATGTTAATGAATTTGAATCTTGCGCCTCCGACATACGATCTGAAATGTACATATACATTTTGTTGCCGCTGCTGAGTAATGTTAAATATAATAAACATGTTATTTTTAAACCACAATTTGCTGTAATCGCGCTTATTGTGGGAAAAACATTCTAATGTTAGATGTTTTCATTATATCCGTGTTTGTATGTAGGTATAATATTTTGTAGTTAATAGCTACAGTTGGTTGAAGCGTCGTCGTTATAGTTAATAGACGAGACGAGACCTATTTCAAGCAGTGAATTGATATAGGCTGATGATGATGATTATGTTTTAATTATTACATCTAATTAAACTCGGTAAACGAGCTCTAAGAAAACGAATAAACTTTTATCTAACGATCACTTTTATATGGAAATGACGTCATTAGCAGGTATACTACTTTCAAGGAGCAGATAGAATGCGAACAAAATGTAAAAAATATATACACAACCGTATTACTGTTACTATAGGATCGTGTATACTTATTTTTTTGCACTCTGTCCGCATCTATTACATTTTTTGCTTTGACTGTACATGGTTTTATTTTCCTCACGCTGGACATGACTAGTATTTCCTGGACATTGATCTGGTAAATTCTAGATTACAGTGGCATTAGTTTTCACTAATGAAAACTTAGGTTTCTAATAAAAAATAAAACTACTTTGTTTTGTGTAATGAATGAGACTAGAATAATACTTATAATTTGTAACAACTGTCTTACGTAAAATAGTGTATACAGAGTTGTATTTAAAAACCCGCCTAGAGCATGTCGGGCAATGCTCAGCATAGGGTTCCGTAGTTATTAGAAAATGGCTGGCCCGATTATAGCCGAGACTGATTTTACGATGGCTACTTTATTCCGTGAACAAGCTTTAAAAAAAGTACCTACAGTTCAATTTTTAGTCTCAATATTTTTAAAGAACTCTTCTAAATTGCTCTACCGCTAATGTGTATAATATGTTACCAAGAAGTAGCTCCAGACGTCTAGACCGAAACAGCAGTTAAGTCTAGACAGGCTATGACCCTGTCAGCACCAGCTATAGTAGGTACTGCCAGTTGCATTGGGACTTACTTTTTGCAACAAGCACTCGTATGCATTAGCTGAGAGTATTAAACTCACGTAAAACAACGACGAAATACTGTAATTACATTTCAGTGTTATTTCATAAACATCTATCTAATCAAAAATGAGGTACACTTGATGATGATGATTATTTATCATCATTATTAGAATTACTCATCCAATCAATCGGTAGGGGTAGTTTCTAAAATCGAAGCCAACGCAGGATATAAATATAAATTAAATACACACTAATTAATATCCTGACGATACGTCATTAATTAATTTTGAAATAAATCCCCCTTACTTGTTATGATCGTTCCTCTATTAATAAGATACACATTTGTATTTGTGTGTACATTTTAGTCGCATTCCAAAGTTGTTACAACATATAGCTACTTGTATTCTAAGAGACAGTTTGTATTATAACAGAGCACTTCAGCCAAGATAACTAATATATCATCTGATTTATGGATTCCATTGTGTGTTGTTTATTTTTAGTTGTATAAGTAGGAAGTTCCGGGTTCCCCCTTGTGCTGCAGTCTTCAAAATAGCCCAGAACAAAGTCCTTAGAGCGTGTGTCAACGACCTTACCGGGCGACACGTAGACGCATCGTAATTAGACACAGCGATTATACCCTCATTTATAATTAGGTTCCGATGATACTTTAATTACCACGAAAAATAAAGGTGATTGACGAAAGTGTATATTAGTTACGTATGACATTTACAAAACGAAATATGGGTCACTAAATAATTCAATATCGTTATCTAATGAGTTTATTTGGTTTAAATCGGAAAAATATTGCCTAACCACTCACTTGCTTCATGTAGCTTTTGTTTACATGTCATCAGTGTCATCACTCTTATTTTACATAGACATTGAGTCTATCGCAAACATCACAGCAAGTGAGTGGTTATAGACACTAATCTTTCAAAACGTTTATCCGTAGCAAATCTCGAGTAGATTGATGTAAACACCGTGTCTCTGCCCTCTGAACATTGATAAATAAGGCGTAAAGATTAGGACATTTCTATCCTATGTACCAAGCTACAATAACGGATAAATGAATATTTCGGAACATGATGTAGAGAAATGTAATTGATTTCTATTTCAACTTGATTAATCTCTTTGCACCGCAAAACTCAGTCACTCGACATCCTTTATATATGATGTAGGTAAGTAATGAAATAATTTACCGGTTTACAATAAATAAATAAATATCTTGGGACATCTTACACAAATCAACCTAGTCTCACGGTAAGCTCAATTAAGGCTTGTGATGTGGGTACCAGGCGACGATATATATAATAGATAGATACATATAGATACTCGTACTTAAATACATAGACAACCATGACCAAGGAACAAATATTTGTGATAAATAAATACACAAATAATGCCCTCGCCGGGATTCGAACCCGGAACCTCCAGCTTCGTAGGCAGGGTCACTACCAATTAGGCTACGGAGGCTGACAAAACAATAGTTTTGAGAAAGGACTCTCAGATTTCGGATAATGTCCCTCTGGACATTTACACACATTTACATTTTTGGTAGACACGTTGTATTCACGAATGGGGCGATACTTGTAAGTATTACTCAAGACAGCGTGAAACAAAAATAGAGTTCATAGATTTAAAGGCATATGAAATATTGAATTCTGATTTCGTTATGTCCGTCTGGCGTCAGTAGGTATTTCACTACAATTTTAGTCGTTATAAAACGTACACTCGTAAGGTGCTTTACCCTTTGGTGGGGTATCTAGGCAAGTAGGCATAAATGACATAATGTGTAATCTAATTAATTTGTAGATGAAAATGAAGAACGTACTTGACATAAAAAAAAAGAATTTAAAATGGTGTACGTTGTGTTTCTCTCTATTTAATAAATAATGTCTGCCTATATCATTGTTTATTTATTACTATTACTTAATGTGCATTTTTATATGGTTAATGTTTTTAGTAGGTACAATATTTTCTTGCTTTGCAAAATTGTAAATAATATTTCTGTTTTCATCATTGTTGTTTGTGCCACTTCACTGTGTACTGGCCGACTAAGCCAAGAAGTGAATCACCTCAACTATGAAGGTATGTAATTGTTTTTAGGAATTATAATCTGTGTTCAATATAAACTAATCTAAGTTAATGATCAATTTAAAACGAAAGCTCATTTACACATAATTCATAGGAAATGAATTATTTTAATAGAAGGGAAGGAAAAACACGCTAGTTAATCCTTCCATATATGCGTGACTCCTCTACACAAATGCATGTTTATGCTTTATGCTTGTATCATTTTTAGTTTTATTTTAATTACATATTGCTTATTAGTCAATCAAAAGGGTTTGTCAAGATTAGGATTTATAGAGATATGATGAATTTATTTGTCATAATTTTTAAAAACAATTAATTATGTCTGAAACGATTAGTTGTACCTAACTTATACTTACGAAATTATACTTTTTAAATATCATCTAGATTACACCATAGGAATGTCTCGTAGTCTTTGGGGACACATAATATTGTATAATATCAAATTACATTAGCGACTGATTTGATTAAAGGTATTAGTAATTGTTATCAAAACAATTTCGTTTCCGTCTTTATTATACAACAAAATCCAAATATGGACTTGTTTTGATAATGTTTTTCAGAACACAGTCAATATCAGTAATAACAATATTTTTAAGTTCTCTGCAATTATGTGGCGCCAGCGCTATTCAGTCTATTAAAACAAGTGGATCTACATTTGAAGACAATGTAAACTAATGATTCATGTTTAGATCTTTGGCCTCTGACTCAATGCCTAACAAAAATGTATGGCTGCTCAAAACATAAACAAATTTACACACATAGTTACATTATTGAAAGTTTGTGAAAGCTTCGATTCCTATTCAGATACCATTATTTGATATTGTCATTCCCTGGTTTCCACTAAGAAGAAGATACGTGAGCCCAATGCGTGCATGAGCATAATTAACAGAGAAGATAACCGTGTTCTTTTCTGAGTTGATGTAGAAATTAGTTGAAATCCAGGGCTTATTAATCTTATAATTGTTATGTTTCTCGTATTGAATGCACGGCAAGTCGTAGCAAAACTCGTAGAATGAATTGCAAGAAAGCATACTTTTATCAACTTCAGGATTTCTTGGATCTACGATCTTGGATTTGGAGGCTTAAAACTGATCCATTAACTACATAATTATACATTTACAAATGATTATATAATGTATTTTGTTTTTTTCAATGATATGGTTCTTCCGTTTGTATCTACCATGTGTAAATTAAAATCGAGCATAGGTTTCACTACTGTAACCATTAATGAGTAGCTTTTTATAGTTAGATTGAATATGAACCTCACAATTAATTATTGAAGATGTTGGGAGCAACAATGTAACTATATTATCGAATGGCATTTATGCTACCGCTTTTGAAAGTTATTATGTCCTATATATATACGGTTAGTATAAAAGATCGGCCCATTAGATTTACACCCTTATACAATATAATCTATCTTTTGTTTGTATTTTTATCTCGTTTGTCAGCCGGTTTGTGTTGGCACATTAGATTAGGTAACACAAGCATGAACGGCTGAGTACATAACTATATTCGCTATGACAAGACATTAAAGCAGTCGCATTGCGTTGTGTGCGAATCAAGCAATGACTGTCATGGACGTGAACACAGCACAAAAGGATGCCCGATTACGGAAGTTCTTCGTCCTCGAATTTGCAGCGCGTTGTAAATCATAATTAAATTTTATATTATGATATCTCTTAGACGTTCATTGGCTGCAATGCATACAAAATGTTCGTTCCGTGGTCATGCACTTTACCGATACGTTTAAAAACGGTTATTCCTACTTCGGTATTTTTGTATTTTTAAGAAAATTTGTGATGTAGTCAGGTGATAGGTACCTCTAGAGTTACAGGCTTCTGTAGGTTACGTTAGATTCTTACTACGCTGCTACTTTCTTTTTAGGCGCGATATGCCCGAAATGTGAGAGTAGAGGTGTTCAATAACCTGCTGTATCAAGATATACAAACATATGAATATGCCTATCTCTTAGATTCAAACAGGGATCTGTCATATGACTACACGATGTTTAGAAGATACTCAGGGGACATTAATAACTTGGGCATAAAAAATATATTTATGCAATTAAACAAGACCATTCGAAATATGGGATACATACATCACGAAGAATTTGAAATAGAGAATGATAATCATCAGCAAGATAACATAACATCCGCAAGCTCAAATGATAGCCAAAAAATAAATAGAGAGAGTATGGAAGCAGACAAATTTGAAGAAGAGGAGGATAAGTTTTTTCGTGAATAAACCAGTGTCAAACTATCATAATGCGTTCGGCATATTCCATCAGAATATTTCAGGAGCCATAAACAAGCAAGATGAACTCTTATGTCAGATAACCAGCCTGAGTGAGAATGGAACTCAAATAGATGCAGTTTGTCTTTGTGAGACTAATATTCAGAGTGGTTGTGAAAAAAATCTAAAGGTAGAAAATTTCAAAACAGTGGCATGGTTTTCAAGAGAAAGAGTGAAAAGAGGTGGCGTAGCTATTTTACTGAAGAGTGAAATTGATTATAAGGTTCTTGATTCAGTCAATAAGTTAGCAAAGTCACACGTGTTTGAATGCTGCGGAGTTGAGCTTACAGCATATAATATGATTATAGTGTGTATCTACACAAATAAAACACCATCATCACCTGATTCTGTATTTTTTCACAAGCTAAATGAACTTTTGCATGCAACATGTAAGAACAAAAGGAAAAGTGTTATCATTTGTGGTAATCTAAACATTGATTTATTAAAACAAAGTAGAATAACAAAAACCTTGCAAGAAACGTTGGAAATTTATAACATGCATACAAGAGTAAGCAAGCCTACGAGGATTACAGCGACATCACAAACGTGCATAGACCTCATTTGCACAAATCGAGGAGACGGCGAAGCAGAAATTCACGATCTAGGACTTTCAGATCACACAGCACAAACGTACCAAGCTCCAGTAAAACGTCGACAAGACAATAAAGTTAAGTGGTGGTTCGAGTATAAAAGAGACTATTCAAAAGAAAATAGACTTAAATTCTTAAAATATTTATCAAGTTATTCGTTTAGTGAAGTGTATAATCATTCTATGGCTAACCAGGCTTTTAATGAGTTTTATGACATATTCACTCTCATATACAACTTGTGCTTTCCAACAATTAAAGTTAAAGTTTTAGAAACCAGCACAAGACCTAAGTGGCTTACAAACAATTTAATAAAATGTTGTCATAAAAAAAGGGAACTATACTTAAAATATAGGCATAATGGGAAATATAAAGAACAATATGTAGCTTATTCACATCTGCTAAGAAGGAGTATCAAGTTTTCCCAAAAAAACAATAATTTAATAAGAATTAACAAAGCCAAAAACAAATGTAAGGCAGTGTGGTCAGTCATAAAGAAATGTACAAATTCTATGGCTTATAGCAAGAGTGTAACAAAAATAAAAGTTAATAACATAGAGGCTAATGATCCGCAAGTTATTGCAGAATTGTTTAACGATTATTTTATAAATACTATAAAAGATAACTGTAGAACGGATAAGGAGGTACAAGATTTTAAACATGTCAAATCAGTAGATCGAAGTATATTTATGAATCCTGTAGACCGCAAAGAAATTACGGAGGTTATTATGTCCTTAAAGAACACAAACGCAGTTGGCTATGATGAAATTAAAACGGAAATTATAAAAATAGCAGTCAACATCATAGCGGAACCTTTGATGTATGCGATAAATCTTGCACTATTACAAGGCACATTTCCAGAAGTGTTAAAAAAGTCAATCGTTAAGCCCCTGCATAAGAAAGGAGATAAAAGTCAGATGGAAAATTACAGGCCAATTACTCTAATTCCAGTATTTTCTAAAGTTTATGAAAAATGTATCAGTAGAAGGCTCATAGAATTTTTCGATTTAAATGATGTTATTAAAAATGAACAAAATGGTTTTAGGAAAACCAGGAGTACAACATTAGCAGCCTTTAATTTATTAAAGAAAGTCCATGATAGCCTAAATAAAGGAATTCCAATATCAGTGCTCTTTATGGATATGAGTAAGGCTTTTGACTTTGTGTGCCATAAGCGCTTACTTACAAAATTATACAAAAGCGGCATTCGTGGGCCAGCATTTGATTTGCTTAAATCATATTTATGTAACAGAACTCAAAGTGTCCAGACACAAAAATTTTGTAATAATAGTAAATTTCTTGAAACTCACTGTTCACAGTTTAAACAGAATGACTATGGTGTCCCGCAGGGTAGCATATTAGGGCCTCTATTATTTATACTGTATATAAATGACTTACCTGATGCTATTTCACATGACTGTGTTCTATTTGCTGACGACTCTAGCATCATTATAAATGGAAAGAACAATGTACGGGAATACGAAAATGAAATTAATAATACACTAGAGACAACTATAAATTGGCTAAATTCCAACAACTTAGTAGTAAATATTGGAAAAACGAAATACATTCAATTTTACACATATAAAGGACACCCACAAAATCTTTGTGTCAAGTTTGAAGGTAATATAGTAGAAGAGGTATCTAAAATTAATTTTCTGGGTATTACTTTAGATTCTTTTTGTAACTGGAAGGAACACATGAGTACACTTTGCTCCAAAATAAACAGCTTTGTCTATGCGCTATTTAGAATAAGCCAGATAGTATCAAAAGATGCAGCAATAGCGGCCTACCACGGGTATGTGGCCTCGCTATTACGCTATGGGATTGTTATTTGGGGAAATGGTACAGATATAGACAGCGTTTTCCTTAAACAGAGAAATTGTATAAGAGCTATTTTTGGCCTAAACAAATTTAATTCATGCAAACCATTGTTCTTGTCCCAAAAAATTCTTACTGTACCCTGCTTATATATATTAGAGGTATGCCTGTTTGTTGCTAAACATATAGACCTTTTTGTCAAAAAAGAACAAGTACGTAACAGATATGATGTCAGGCCTCAACATATCAATACACTACATCAACCAAGATCTAGACTGGCAATAGTGTCAAAAAATAGCTATATTATGTGTATTCAGATATATAACCATGTTCCTAATAAATTTAAAGAATTAAAAATAAAATTATTGAAAAGACAATTAACTGACTGGTTGATTGAAAAATGTTTCTAAGCTCTGAAATGGAATTCGAGATCAAAAATGTAAACAATCTATGACAATGACATGACATTACAAAGTCAATGTTAAAGTGACATTCCAGGGGTATAAAACGTTTTATATCGAATGTAGTTTTTAACACCTTTGTAAATTAACGTCGCATTTTGAGATTGGTATTTTATTTTATTTAACACTTCACTTACAACTATCCTTACAGGTACTAAACCTAAGACAATGTTTTATATGTAGATGTAGATACGCGAAAGGCAAAGTATGTTGGATACACAAGGTATCACAATCGTTAACATATTTTTGGATATGACAATAAAAAACATACATCTGAGTGTCGACGGTTCCTGATTACAAAAATAAAACCTAGAAAATTTGCTAGAATGATGTAAATAATCAATGTTTGAAAACGAATGTCGTGTTACTTTAATCTTTAAGGATAGTCTGGGAACGAATTTCAGTCTTCATCTTAGTTACGATCGAATCCATTTCGATTAAAATATGAAAATGATTGATTTGTAGGTTGTTGGTAGGTATTTGTAAATACTAAAATCTGTATACTTTGTAATGCTAAATTTTAGGAGTAAAAATTCATAAAACAGTCATTTGGTGCATCATCTTGTTTTGATTTTTGAAGTACATAGTTATAAATGCGAACCCTCTTAAATGGTTGTTAGTGTAGTTACCGTATTAAATTACGAATGAACTAGTTATTGTTATAACTGCGAACCAAATGTTTATGATTTCTTATCATTGCCAGGAGTATAAATTAAACACCTTACATTTTATTAAAAGTAGCGAAATATATCATTAAAAAAATTATATATTTCGCTTAATGTTTTGTATTAAAACTTTGTAAAATATTTAAAAATTCTGCGTACCGTCAGTGACGGTAAATACGCATTTTTTTTAAGTATTTGAATGATTTTAGATTACCCCCCTCTCGTGATTATTTTTTTGTGGTGGTATCCCATTTGTTTACATTTTTGATCTCCAATTCGATTTCACACCTTACAGCCTAAATGATTTTTTAAATATAAGACATGATTTTGATTAGTATCATTAGTTAGGATTACCGTTTGACAATTGTTTAGAATATTATTAGTATGATTTATAAAGGGAGGCATGAAATTAGAAATAAATTTAAATGACAATAAATTTTAAATATTATTACTTAATTTTAAGGTATTATTGAATGGAATTATAATCAAATGTAAATTTTGTGCATGTTTATTACAATAATTATATCTATAGTTTTATTTAGTTGTAAGAATTTGTATGTATACCTGAAAAGGTAGGGTTCAGTGATACGGATTTTTGTTATGTTGTGCAACTGTAACTGCAAATTGTGACCTGACTCCCACATACTGAATAAATGATTTATGATTTATGATGTACCAAATCTGTTCCAAAATTAATTTAATACTGTGGCTTTTCTGCCGGCTGCTAAAATTGCATGCTCAGTATTTGGCTAAGTTGATTCATATTCATTTAATCTGTCAGCTAGGTAGTTAGCTTTAACAGCGCCGACGCTCATTACCTGTGTTCAACAAGGCGTTTCTGGTAATAAGAATAGTTCCAGCGGTGAAATGCTGATGACCCTTCGCTGGTGGATGGCCTGGTTCGTTAGTTCCGCGCTATTGCGGTGTAACAGTCATTCCGGTTGTTTGCTCCCGCTCTGCTTGACTGATGCAAACATACCAGATTTTATGATTCTGTATACTTAAAAAGTATTGTACATATTACATAGTAGGCTGTAATGGACAGGTTGGCGATCCGAGCATGACACTCGGAAAATAATGCTGGCAACATGCCTTAATGCGAATAAGAAAACAACATTGTTCATTTATATTCATTACATGCAATTCATGCGACTGAATAGAAGGCATCAACATTAAGGGCAATAAATTATACCTAATACAAATACGGTGGTGGCGCTACTAGTATGAGAAATTTAGCATCAAAATTGTTCATCAGACCAAATAATTCGTGTAGTTCTGAAAGTTGGTACGAATATTCTGTAAAGTGTCAAGATGAATATACTAAAAGTCCCCGGGGATAGGACCTGAGCTGAGAGTTACACTTAATGCCCGCTTTTCGGCAACTACATTTTCCAGGATAACCACTTTTGCATCGGTCAAAAATTGATTTTAACAACTCGTCAGGGGCAGGAGGATCCATTTTCCACAGTCGCCTAAAATGAGTAAAAACAGACATTTCATACATGCTAACCGAAATATGTCTTTAAACGTCTCTAAAACTATATTCGTAGGAGATTTTTATTACCTACCCATAATAATTAGAACTTGTGATAAAAATACACGTCCGAAAATCTACTTAAACGTCGTCCAAAGCATGACTTGGAGGATTAGAACACAGTTACACAAATCGGAGGTGGGAACTTTATATGCTGTGTTAATTTTATATTTATTTAATGTCTAAATATACTCTTAAGTTCACGATTACACATTCAATAAACCAATAGCTTTTGGCTTTATGTATACGTTTTAAAACATAAAAATTCTCATTACTTTTAGTCAACCCGTTTTTATGTTTTTCATCACACTTGCTCGGTAAGTGCGCCAATGCGCTGCGGCGATGCGCGTCGTAGATGGCTCATTACGCCCTAGGGCAATCAAGGATTTTCATGCAACATTACGTCGCACTAGCGCGGCGCCCGCAGCCGACACAGGCTAAAAATGATAAATTTAAGTCATCCCTGATTTTGAGAAATGTTTTAAACCATTTTAGAGTAGTTTTGTGAAAATATATTGTTTTATTTACTTTTTTTGCCTCACAGGTGTGATGAAAAACATTGTGTGTGTCACGGGCGGTACAAGAATTATGAATACAAGATAATTACAAGATTTCTTATTTACCGCCCTTAATACACAATGTTCTATTATAAACTTTTAAAAGTATTTGTGGTGTGTAAAAATACAAAATATTAGGATTTTGTACACAATTATTAGCGCTAACTGCATGATAACTCATGCCCGCACCATACCGTTTTTCTTCGTCTTAGATTCAAAATTTTTTTATCTCCCTTTTGATTGTTCGTTGACAATTAAAAATTTCCACTTTGTCCATTTTATTAATTATGCGTGATAATCACCAAATTTATTAATAACCGTACAAAAATTGGTAACAAAGTAGGAAAGTAGTCATTGGCCTTAACTCTTAACTGTGTAGCTACAAACTTTTTGAGAAATGTTCATATATTATCAAACCGCGGTTAGAATGGGATTCGAAAGTACTGTTGACACAACAGTGTATAAGTCAATCTAGGATATATTCATAGTTATATTATATTAATAGTTTAAGTGCAAAGACTTACAGACAATAGATGAATTAATCACTCACTACTTCGATAAAAACAACTCTTTTCTTGGTAAATGTTGTGTCATTTGTTGTGTCAACAGTACTTTCGAATCCCCTTCTGATTCCGGTTTAATAATAATCAGAGATCGGACAAATCGGCGTCAATGTTCGCAATAATATGGACATGTCACCAAAGTTGATTGAATAATTATTCATTTAATCATTTTCAGTTAATTACCTATTTCTAATCGGGTGTTTGTAATGCAAAAAAGAGCTGTAAGGTTATTGGCTGGCGTGCCACCTTTCACACCAACAAGGGAGCATTTTGTGAGGCTTAAAATACTGACAGTCCCATGCATGTATATCCTAGAAGTAGCCAAGTTCATGTGGAAGCACTTGGATGAGTTTAAGAGGCGACGTCCTGATCAGCGGAAAACTGCCCGTGATGTACTACCGGTTCCTGCCAGATTGGCGAAATCGTCAAATTCTTTGCGAGTTGTTGGCATTAAAATTTATAATAAGCAGCTGAGTTCGGAGGTGAAACGGGTGCCTTCCTATGAGCATTATGTCTAGGGCCTGCAGTACCGGGGCCGGTACTGAGATTTTCATTTCCCGGTACCGAGCGGTACCAGTACCGGGACTCCCGGTTCTGTCCGGTTCTTGCATCGGCGTATGACTTAATGAATTTATTACTAAATTGGCTATTGAACAAATAAATATAAATAAACCGTAATGCAGCGCTTATAGTATTAAATGTGACGTTTTCAAGTTTAAGGTCGCGTATCATATGGACGAAATTTGCTCGTATTTTTATACGAATTAGAGCGTCCTTGTGCTTAAGTGACAATGTTGTACCTTTATGAAAATGTCACAAAACTCACAAACTATATATCGTCCATTAAAGACAAAAGTGACACAATTAAAAAACCATGAAAAAATATTTTATTGCAAAAACGACATTATAAACACTAATACTTTACGTGGCACTAAGACACCTGTCGATTTGTCGTTAGAAAGTATCAAAATTATGCAGGTACCCTTTTTGCACTATCACGCTTTCGTTACTAACTTCAATGCTAAACCACCATTTTGTCAGTTGCGACTCGACCGTTGACCAAAACGCATGACATTTTTGAGAAAAAGTGCCATAAAGCCAAAAAAGAAGTGATTATGTTAAGAATGTTACAAGGAAAACTGCCATATTTGTATATGTGGCAGTTTTAAATAAAATAAATATGTAAATATTGTGTTCCTTTATATAAAAAGTAGTCGCAATACGGAATGTGGCGGTTTAGATTTCAAAAATATATCCTCTTAAATTGGATTTTTCCTAAAACAAAACTGCCGTATTTGGATTTGATTTCGTCGGTTGACAATCAAAACTCACTAAGTAACAAATGCCTATTTGAAATAAAGCTCGTATCTCAGTTCTGATTCAATGCTGACATACGAGGTTGCTAAGAGTAGTGACAGTTTTTATAGTGAGTTTTGCTTGTCAGCCGACGATTTATAAACAAAGGAGACGCAATACGGAATGTGGCAGTTTAGATTCTGAAATGTACCGACACTGCAATTGTACGTTTCAAAACACAAAACGATCGTATTTGCATTTAGAATAAATAATATCCATAAAATGTGCCAGATATACATATATTCTTATGCAGTGAGTTATGTTTGTTTTGCATGAAATTTGCTAATTTCTTGTGAAACATTTTTGTTTGCTGATCTGAACAAGAAATAATATTGCCCCTAGGTATAAATAAACAATCAAATTTGATATTATTAATATTAGTATACATCAGTGAACATCAAAATGTCATAATTCAAAGATAGTTTTTTTTGTGGACAAGCAAACAGAGGTTTGAAGACCATACATCTGTCATAAACATCATCATAAATGTCATAATTTAAAGATAGCTTTTTTGTAGATAGGACTGTAGGTGTAATATATTTATAGATTTTATCCATATTATGTATTAATTATATTATGTGTAAATGTTTTGCTTTAAATATCGTGATGCGCCAACTATTCTTTGTTAATTGTTTTATATAAGGTCCTAATTTATTAGATGCAGATATTTTTACAGCTGATAGTACTCGGTCTCTGGAGTATATTAAACCGTGAAACATTATAGCTTTTACGATGTTTTTTTGGAGAAAACGGAAAAAATAAATTTCCTACGTAAAAACACCCTGTTTATGTGATTATTAAATGAAAACTCATTGAACAGATTCTAGTACCTCTTTTACGTACCACTTAACTGGAACTGGCCACTTCTCGTCGATAAATTAAATACTTGATTGTCAATGTAATGTTATTTTCCGTTGGATTGTGTCGTTTGATGACATGACAGACAGTGTTATTGTGACATGTGATAATGCACACATGATGATTTTTTTCAGACGAAATTATAATTATTTTTTTTGTTAGGAAAATGAAATCAAAAAAATTACATGAAAAGATTTCTTAATTTATATTTAAAGTTAATTATTTTAATGTAAAGTACCATGTGTTAAAATATCTGCAACTAATAAATTAGGACCTTATATATACTGTTTTGTCTTGTGCGTCATGAATAAATGTTTATTATTAAATATAAAAAAAAATATACACACACAAAAGCACTCGTGTGCTTTACACGATCACAGCTACATACGAGTTAAAAACATAATCTCTATATTTGTTAATACACAAGAGGGCTCTGAAAAAACACGCATCTTGAATATTTAACATAGAACCGGGAAAGAACCGGGACATTATCTTCAGTACCGGTCCTCTCGGTACCGGGAGTACCGGGAAATTCTCGGTACTGAGAGAACCGGGAGCAGGCCCTAATTATGTCAATCTTGTCAAGACGATGTTATTGAAAAAAGCATATTACAGTGTCAAAGAATTTTATAATGATTATTGACATGCCTAGATTATTTTATTATTGTTTTGTTTGCTTTTAAATCTTTTTATTTATTAATTGAATGTGTATTGTGTGACATTTTGAGTATGATTTTTTCACTTTTTAGAATTAAGTTAATTTTATAGATCGTATTTAGGTATTTTAATTTTGTAATTTTGTATATATATTTTTTTTGACATGTGTTTTTCTTAACATTAAATTAATTGAATTTTGAATTTTTGAATTTAACACCGGTAACGTTTGTAAATAGGCACCTCAAATCTTCGAAATGAAAATTCCGAAAAATTATTCGTTTAATTATTAATTTAATCGACTTTGGAGTCATGAACATATTATTGCGAACAATGACGCTCATTTGTCCGATCTCTGATAATAATTGAGAAGCATAAAAACTGAATAATTTACAATATAATATTTTGAATGATTTAATTACTAAGTAGGTTTAATTTAAAATGTATATGCATATATTTATTATTTAGATTACAAAATGACAGCAGTACCTATAAATTAGGTCAAAAATATTAGAACTTAATTCTGTTTATAAACCCTATTTCACATTTAACTCAATTTGTTGTTTGTATATTATATGTATATAGTTATTTGCTGGCCAGCTTGTCGGTGAGTTTCGAAATAGGCAATAGTTTTCTAACGGTTACAGTTTAGTTGCATCTGGGTAGTTTGTGGCTTCCGGACCTTGCCCATTGCTTCAGAGTACGCGCTTCGATTGCGTGGGAACCCGCGGCGTTCCCACATCACAATGTGTATTGTGGACGGAACTACGCTATGTGCTGTGACATTTTGACACTTTCTGTAGACTGTGAATGAGGCTTCATTGTACATGTGCTCGCAGCGAATACAATCGGGGACTTTCCTAGGTGTAAAAAAAATAGTGCGTCAGTTACCTTCTTACACAACAGGGTTTTGGGCTTATACTGTGATACTGATACTGAAAACGTCACACTGTGGTAAAAACTATAATATTCTCTGACGGCACGTGGATATTTAGCACGCTGTAATTATGTTTGTTGTGCAAGTTCACAAATATTTGTCGTTTCCTCTTTAGGTAAAATAAAATAGATCAATTGTGTCTAAATATTATTCTAGTATTGTTATTTTTCCACTGAACATAATCATTGTTATCATTATCGACACGCGTTACATAACGTGAATCTACATTGTACACATTATAGTGACGATGTGTGTCTCGATACTTGCGTCGGCGCCGTCAAGGTCGGGGTCATTGAACCTATTTCCGTCTTTCAGCCGAAACGCCATTGCCCACAACTTGTGGAAAAACACCTACCTGTCCTCGCATTATGCTGTCGGCGGGCGAACCTTTTAATGTGACTTCTTATTGGTCGTTTTAAAGCTTTCGCTTTCTGAAATTGTAAACAACTGTCGAGATGTAAACAACGCTATATTGAGACTTGTTGCGAAAGTGTAACTACACGCGAGTCAGAAAATTTTCCATGAATAATATTATTACTGCATTGTCACAAAAATGGGCATGAATCTCATAACAAGAATGTTTTGCTATGTAAAATATCAATGGGCTAAATAAGAGGAGTGAAATCGTACGAGACTTAAGTCGGTTAAAGGAGTATCCAGCCGGAGTAAGCGTCTCGTCGGCGCAAGCTGCGGTTGGGCGTGTAAAATTCCATATTGTAATCGCTACAATAGGTACGTTGGCAGATATAGTTCGCTCATTGTCAATATTTGCTTTTTCTGACGTCTTTCACGCAACTGGTTTTGGTGACCGAGTACGGTAGGCTCGGATTGAGGCCGCCTTTTTACGTAGGGTTGCGTTGCGTATGCAAGTGGCCTCATCAAATAAGTGCACGCTTGTGTCGCTTGTCAATATCTGATATACTTGCTTTTTATAAATATCCATAATCTCAGCTTTAATTTCTGTTTGGCCTGATGTTTGACTGGTAGAGAATGCCCTCTAAGTCCGCCCTTTGTACTCGTACATTTTATTTGTGCAATAAAGATTAACAGCCGTATTCATAAAAAGTTAGAGGACTGTTGAAGGGTCCTTCAGAGACGGATGTCAAAAAACGTTATTCATAAACGTCAAATAGCGCTAATCAGTCCCTCAACAGTTCATTATCTCATGCTCAAGTTACGAGCTCGTGCACCCTACTTTATCTCCTCATTAAGCCTTATTTTACAAGATGGCGGCCAGAATATCGAACAGCTGTTTTTGACATGAGCGCAAGTTGAGATGTTTTTAACTGGATCCGCGCCTGGCCGAAGGTTTGAGCTAATCAGCCAAGTTTTTCTTATTCTTGATTATACATTCACATGCATTGATTTTTACGATAGACTCTTTTGCAATGTAAAATAATAGTAACAACATATAGCTACAGCTACAAAAAGTGTCAGTGGTTAAAAAAAGCTTTTACGCAACTGTCGTCATGCGTAGAAATACATATCTAATTTAACCTATACACGATGCAGAAAATTCTTTCAGACTCCTAAGTGGTGAAGTCGCCATCAGATATATTGAGAAAATGAATGTACTTACGTGAACCAATTTCCGTGACAGTATATTTAACAGCAGCCGATTAAAAATGCCGTGTGGTGACGGCAGTAGGTATGAATACCTACATTTGTCACCACCCCAACTCTTTGTGTGGGTGTCATAAAAGTCGGCTAAGGACTATTATTTGATAGAAGATTGATGATGGGCAGCAACGTCATCATAGTGGACACGTTACTGCGATCGCCAACCCGCTTGGCCAACGTGGCGATTATGGGCATTTACCTCCTAATGCGTCTATACGCACAGTTAATAGAAGAGGCCTACGAGCAGTGGACTGAAATAGGCTGATGATGTGTGTGTGAATAAAAAATATGTAGGTTCTTCGAGAGGCATACAAGCACACCAACATAGCAGTTATTATTAGCTATGGTACTTACATATAGCTCTATATTGGAGCATTTAACTAACCAGAGAACACAATAAACAGTCATACAGTATGCTCATTTGCTTTGGTAGAAAAGAAAGCCTGTCAATGGTCACTCCAGTTGGTTGAATCCTCTACTAAGGGGATTTAAATAGGCAATCAAAGAAACTTGCATGTAATAAAAAAATATATATATTGAAAGTCAAAAAATTTAACAATCCAGTCAATGAAATATAACTATGACAATAATACTCGTAGAATAATTGATTCTGTCCATGACATTCTCATGCTCCCTGCATTTTTGATCAGGATTTTATGCAGCTGTATGGAATCTCTACAGCAGTTATATCAGCTGTCAGCTGAGCACATTCTGGCTTCAAATTCTGAAATTAAAAACAACTGATTAGAGTATATAGTTGCATTTTGATATTGTTAACTTGTGCCTGTTAAGGCAAAACTAATAAACCTTATTTTGAATACATAATGCCTAGCTTTTTAATTAAATTATGCACAATATACATCCATTGTACGATGAGCAAAAATAATACAGCCAAATCAATGTTCAGGAAATTAAATTAAAAAAAATGTACCTAAATTATTAACCAAAATTTAATTTCGTATAAATTCGTCATCAATGTGATTACAAAAGTAATAAACAAAAATTCCCTTTCAACTTCTTGTACTTATACCCAAAGACCATGACCGCTGGTTAGAAATTGATACTTACTGTTTCGACACCAGTGCTTCTGCCAGTTGGACGGCCGGAGGCTACCCCTCATGTTACTCCACGGGCTGGGGCTTCTTGGTCCAAATTCTGACTTGTTTGCCGCTGAAGTTCCTATTTCAATCTGAAAAATTACATACATGTAAATGATCAAATGTTTCTTTAAACTACTTTTTTTTCCCTAAGTTAGATATGCCTTATGTATGATATGATAACATTCCATGTAGCTTTTCATCTATTAGCTACATTTCAAGGATTATAAAGCAACCATTGTTTTGAGTCTTGCCTGTTAAAGGGTTTACTATCATCCCTTACACCCATGAAACATCAAATTAAAGTATAAATATAACTATTATAGGTGCTATCTACCATCTACCACTTTTTCATATAGTTGCCATTTCAATGTATATGTACCTAAATATTAATTTCATTATCTTTGAACTTAAGCTTTGCATATACTTGATTAGAACATTAAACCTACAGTCATTACTTTTTGATTTAGCACAAATGATCATGTATGCATGGATGTATGAAATGTAGGTATGCAAAGTAAGGAAGTGTCTCACAGAAAAACAAATATAATAGCCTACCAATATACAATAATAACCTTAAAACTCGATGCACATACCTACACATGAATACAAACAATGACTTACCGCGTTTTTATTTTCCATCCAAAACACTTTCTTTTTCTAATTCTTGTAGCAACATGCGTAATAAAAATCGTTGAAAAGTTACAAGTAATAATTTCATAAACTTGTTATAAGTCCGTACAGAGCATAATTAAATCACATGTTTTTTTACGTATCTTATCTTCTACGGTCCAATTTTGATTTCGTATCCTTGAATTCACTTTTAAGAATGAAATACATCATAAAATTGCAAGTCGTAACATAAAGTTTGCAATTTCCACTAACATAACAATGGCGCCATCCAAAAAAGTAGTGATGTGCTTACATTTTTGAGCCATATTTGTCAAGACGGCAACATAACAAATCCAATCGGTAAATTAACGGCTTATTAGTTAATATAGGTTTAGTGAGCGTTTATGAATCAACATTTAGATAAACAGTTCATTAGGCTTAATCAGTGTATTAGTTAATGAACAGATCAAACCTCCATTAAGGAATTTTTATGAATACGGCTGTAAATAAATAAATAATCTAGCATTATTTTACTTTTTAATGGTTTAGTATATCAGTATTCAATGACGTACATTGGAAATTAACACTTTGCGGGACAGTACGTCCATAGGCGTTCGCGACTTACGCTTAACGATGGTTAATAGTAGGTAGTCCATCAATGTGTTAAACATTTAAAAATACAGGGTTTGTTTATATTGTTCGCAATTTCATTAAAAGCATTTAAAGGTTTTTTGCATATTATTGTGGAGAAAACTTTACTGCTACGATACCTTTTGAAACATACTTGATGCGCCATAAATTGTCATTGGTTATTATAAATATTAATTAGTACATACGGGCATATGAACTAATTCTGAAGGCACAATAAAGTTATGGTTACGCAAATTTGTTTTTTTTCCACACTTACAAAATAATAACGCGTCTTTTAACCATAAAGTCTGAACAAAATGCAGTAGTAATAATAAATAATAAGAGTCCGTGCATTTTACAGCCTAAATTGCCGTATTTTCGTGATACACTTATTTAATTGATATCGCTGGTAATTGTAGTATATTCTGTACGAAGTATTTTAATTGTTAAATTATGCGATGCATGGCGTATAATTGTATATTAATGTGGTGGTTTCTAAGAAAGTATGAAAAACAACGGTATCATTCGAATGTATTTTGTCTTTATATTTTTTTTACTGTTCGAATTTTGGTAATTACCTATTTTTTATTAAATATAATAATCATAATC
>JALPQI010008933.1:0-44299 GCA_025490895.1 Thaumatotibia leucotreta
TAATCAACCGTTTTTTCTAAATAAGTTTTTCGACGTTACTCGACATAAAACTTCTTTTTGATTACAATGCTACCACAATGTGTTTTAATATTACCACACCTTTTGCCTGGCAATCAAAAAATGGGAATAAACTTGACGAAATAACCAGTCCCTAAAAAAATATTAAAATAAATAATTTTTAAAAATTGTTGTTATAATAAAAAGTACTGGAAATGTCAAAAAGTATTCAAAAAGTCTAAAATAAAAGAGCAAAAAAAAAATTTTTTTTGGTGGTATTTGACAATAGGTCTCATAATATTTTTTGTTTATTTTGATATCTGGAATGCATACTTAAAATCTTTTGGAATGCTCGCGCCCGGGCGCGCCCTGTATGCTTATTTGTAAAAATAAAATTCTTAATTATCTTCTAAACCTAAAATATTCTCATAATCATCGTCAAAAGATTTTTACTATGCGTTCTAGACATCAAAACAAACAAAAATTATTATGAGACCTAATGTGAAATACCACCAAAAAAAAATTTTTTTTTCCTTTTTTTTTCACTTTTTGCATACTTTTTAACATTTCCAGTACTTTGTATCACAACAACAATTTGTTGAAATTATTAATTTTAATATTTTTTTTAGGGACCGGTTATTTCGTCAGGTTTATTCCCATTTTTTGATTGCCAGGCAATAGGTGTGGTAATATTAAAACACATTGTGGTAGCATTGTAATCAAAAAGAAGTTTTATGATGAGTTACGTCGAAAAACTTATTTCGAAAAAAAGGTTGATTATCTCTGAAACCAAGCCGAATCCAGGAAATTTTATATAACGTTAAAGACTCTAAATATGGTCAGGAATTGAGCATTGAAATCTTTTGGAATGCTCGCGACCATTCTGTATGTGCCATACCTACTTAAACAAATGTGTTTATTTTTATTGTGTCCAACTTCGTGCTTTCTTATCTCATGACGTATTGATCCCAGAGGAAACATGCGTATACCATTTTTGTAGAAAATTCTATGTAGATTACTTATGTACTCGACCGTTTTTTGCTATAAGCCACGGTTTACGAGTTATTTACGAAAAATTAAAAATAAGGACCTTTACACCCCCCTCCCGCCGTTAGCTCCACCCCTAACCACCAGTACTTTTAGTATGTGGTTTAAAACACCATTCCCTACAACTATGCCAAAATTCGCTTATACACGAGTTATTTCCCCCGATAGGCAACTTTTGGTCTTCTTTAGGTGGGCTATAAAGGCGAAGCCACACCAGATGCGTGGACATAACGTGCGCGTACGCAAGCGGTGTGCCATCTCATATGACAATTACATAAGTTACATACCGCGCCCGCACTCGTGCTGCACACGCATCCTTGTCTTGGGCTTTAAGCGTTTTTAACACCCAAGACTAAATAATTGTGATACCGTGTGCGCGATTTATACTGCGCGATTTCTGTCTCATAATAAAAGTTACTTAGTACAGTAGAGCAATTCTCATAAAGTTTGTACATTTGGGATCGCATTCGGAACGAGTACCTACATCAGTGGCAGCCTCGCAGTCTGTGACGTAGTAGCGGAGAAGCTCCAAGAATGCCGTCTTCGGTGGTTTGGTCACGTTTGTCGTAGGCCACCTGCTATCCTATTCTCTTATTCACACATTCGACGCTGCGTTCGTCGACGAGTTCAACGTCGAGACAGCCTTGTCTAAAATCCTAGCTGTTTTATTTGACATTAGGAATCGAGGCTGTGAGCGAGGTTGTGGGCGAGTTCGTCGCTGTTTTTTGTTAGAGAATACGAAGTTCTTACATTAAACGTCAAACTCTCGACGCAGTGTAGGTCCAGCTCACGCCGCATTCGTCGCCGAGCACTAGTGTCGTTTAAAGTACATTAGTGAATACCATTTTTAGGCTCGACGCTGCCGCAGCGCTGACACAGCGCTGACAGCAAGGCGGTTTCCTTAGTGAATAACACTGCTGACTTCGTAGGAAACATATGCCTTAACCTAGCCCTTGACGAACCCGACCCCGCGGCAGACCAAAGCGATGGCTAGATGTTAAAGGCTGACATGAGTGTGAATGGGCTTACAGTAGAAGATGCCCAGGATCGCGCAAAGTGGAGGAAATTTAGCAGGAAAGCGGACCCTGGCAAAGGCCGGGATAGCGGATAGCGCTAGGTAGAAAAAGATTTAGGATCACATTTTCGATATTGATAAAAATTGGTAGGCTGGTCAAGTACAGTCGAGTGCATTAATATATAGACACATTTGTAAGGGATCAGTATGGAGAAGTGTATATATATTAATGTCCTTGACTGTAAATGATGCTGAGCAAGCTCCACCACATTTCCCTAGGTACTAAAAGTGCGTGATTATGAAACGAACGGCATACTACCTACTATAGGAACCAAGAAGAAACGAATCATCATGCAGCATTAGTAGGTATCTAAATATAGAACAATAGCAACGAATACGTTTAATTTAATGTTTTATGATATGTTGTCATCGTTGCGCTTCACCGAACATTTCAATTTTCAACCTCGCCTCTCTCTCTATCAAACTTTACAGAAAGTTATTTTAGCATTTGATTTTGTACCTATAATATAGTACATTACGACACAAGGGAAAAAACATGGAATTCGCAACGAGTGGCGCTGTTTTAAAACACGACCGAAGGGATTGTTTTAAATCGACACGAGTTACGAATTTCCTTTTTGCACGTGTCTCGTACATTTTTTAGTACAGATGGCCCTCCGAGTTTAGGACCTGACGTAAAATGAGCCACTTCTCGCACTAGCGCCTAAAAAAGGCACCACCTGTACTAAAAAATAATACCTAATGTAAAACGTAACCTTGACCCTCGCTTTGAAACCGTTTTTCATCTAGAAGTATCGGTAAGGGTTATCTATATTTTTTCAGCCACCAGGCGGCGTAGGCGTGGCGTGAGGTCCAAACAGCTGTCATATTTAGGTATAGGTAGGGATTTATAGGCTGGCAGATCAGAGATGGACTCTTAAAAGTACAACATGGCCTGGCCCACACGGAAAGCGTAATGGAAAGCGTTGGGAAGACCACAAAAACGATGGATAGAAGATATAGCGGCGTAAGCGGCGGTAGCGGGAAAGAACTGGATAAGCATAGCACAGGAGAGATGGAATAAAAATGGAGGAGACCTATAGGTCTCCTTCATGCCTTCTTTCCCTATCAAGGGATTCCTGTAAGGTCAATGCGATTACACAAAAGATCCCAATGGGTCGAAGTGTATCCGTAAGGGCCCCACCAATAAGATAAGATAAGAAGGTCAATGCGGGTAAGACCGTTTATCAGGAAAGTCCGTCTACCAATTGGTTTCCACCCCTAACTCAACAATATTTAAGATGCATATGACGGACTTTCCTTACAAATAAAATATGCCGGACTTACGCACATTGACCTTAAATAAATAAATACTACTAAGCTAAACATTGTACCTAAATATGGTTATGGGAAATAAAAAAGGTTTATTATTATTATTATATGTATAGGTACCTATACTGAACAAAATCAAAGGCCTTCAACTAAATTTTTTTCATCGACCCAGATCTCGATGAAACGAAATAGGGGTGTAAATTAAATGTAAAATTGCATAAAATAATATTATGATACAAGCAACCCCAATGACATTGAAATTTAAAACGAATTTTGCGCTCCACTACCCTTGTTTAAAAATGTCGTATCTTACAATCCGAGTTCGTAACAATAAAGTACATACAGCGTGTAACGTGTAACAAATACAATGCTGATTCTTTTAAAGGCACACTCAAGTTCGTTTCATTGTCGTATCTGTTTAAGAAAAGTTAGATAATGTATTTTCTGGTACTTAGCCGGCTGGGCCGGCTGTCTAAAACTCCAAAACCCTACATTTATTTTTATTAATGCATTTTTTTACAGAAACATATATCTATCTTTAACTTCTTGGATTCTTGATGCATCTGGCCTTTAAAAACTAACCACTATTTTCGCTATAATACCCTCTGAACTGAACTCTGATTAATTATTAATCTTGAGAGTTGTTCTGTGCACCAGGATAATTTATTAAAAGTATATATAAGGTAATTTGGGGTAAGAAGAAACGGTTTTTTGAATGGGGTAAGACAAAATGCTACAAGCAGACGCTGTTGCAGACGGACGACTTTTTGTCTTTCCCCATTCTGAAAACCATTTCACCTTACCCTAACTTACCTTATGCGATAAATCGCACTTAAAAGTCTCGATTGTTTTTAAATTATGAAAGAAAATCGTAATATCGTCCCAACTCACAGATGTCATATTCATATATTATATACCTACCCATAAATCAAGCAAACGTATCTACATAGCGTGTCAAATGAACTTAGTGAAATCTACTGATTTGTCCGTCTTTAATCGCAGCTTGCAGCTTTCGGGCGTCAAATTTTGTAAGTTGAAGTGAACAAAAACATTTACAATTATATTACTATTTACAATATTAATTGCAACAATACAAAAAAATATGAATATGAGTAACAACTTCAGTACAAAATCTGACACGCTGGGCCGCCATACAAATGAATGAACTTGTTTCTTCTATCCAAATCTAATTCTGTGGTACATATCGTAGTAAGATAAGACCTTTTTGTTGTAACTGGTCGAAAGGGTAGCCATCTGCAGGGGTGAATTCAAGGTCATAAATATTTTAATCACTCAATTCGTCAATGCCAAGGACTTGAATGGAGCCACCGTTTGGGGTACGCGATATTGAAAATGTAAGGATATCGTGGTCGCTATACAGGCTGATTCCTGGATCGTGACTCAATCCTAATTATAAAATTTTGTTACGATGGTCATTCAAAACAAGGTTTCCTATGGGACCTATATATATACAAGGTACCCACGAAGAAAGGGAAAAATTTGTTTTGGTCAAATCTGCAAAAAATATATTTTTTTGTGTTTTTTGATGTTTTGAATGATGATTAATAAAATCCTTTTTTTGTGTATTAAGGAATACACAAAAAAATTATTTTATTAATCAAACTATCGCAAAAAATGCACTTTAATGATTTTTTTTTACATTTGCTAGGTAATTAAAGATATTTTTGTTCATTTGATGTCTGTAAATTACGTGTGACAAGACTAAGACAACATGGTGACAAAATCGTTTCCTAAGATGCGTTTATCATAGCGTAACCGTCTAAAACGGTTTTAAGAAAAAATCTAAGTTTATCTTAAAACCTTAGTGCCCTGGGAAAGAGGTAAGTGCCTATTATGGGACGCCACGTGTGTCAGTACTTTTGCTATGTCGCACTTAAGTCGTACAATGCGGACACCCGGAGCGGCTGCTGAGTCGGCGGCCGTACGTAAGCGGGAGAAGTATGCAGTACTCTCGAATTACTTGTTCGTGCCGCTGGCTGTGGAGACCATGGGTTGCTGGTGTTCAGAGGCCAGGGTCTTCTTTACCGCGCTAGGACATCGGTTACGAGAGAGGGGTCACGACCCTCGTTCCGGGTCATTCTTGGTGCAAAGGTTGGCTATCGCCATTCAGCGCGGCAATGCTGCCAGCGTTATGGGCACTTTTGCACCGGGAATGACTCGGGGAGGGTTGTTCGATTAGTATTTATCGTAGGTTTTGTTTTTTATTTGTTTTATTGTGTTTAGTTTTATTTTGTAAGTTAGTTATATCTAATGTCATCGTTTTTCTGTAAATAGCTAGCTACCTATATATGTAAATAAAAATTCATTTCATCTTAAAATAGACTGAATCCAGAAAACTTCATATGACATTTTTAACTTCAAATTTGGTCAGAAATCCGCTGTTGAATTTTTTCCCTTTCCTCATGGGCACATTGTATTTGAACAAACATACTATTTTTACGACTAGTAAAGTTCCAATTCATTAGGGTCGATAGCAAAAAAATTTTACATAGTTAAAGGCATTTAATGAAAACAACCCGTTGAGCCGTGTGGTGACGGCAGTAAGAATACACTTGTCACCACCCCAACTCCTCCTGCGGGTGTCGTAAAGGGTCGACTAAGGGATTGAAGTCACTGACCATTATTTGACTAAAGATTGATGATGGACAGCAGCGTCATCATAGTGGACAAATTACTGCGATCGCCAATCCGCTTGCCCAGCGTGGCGATTATGGGCATTTACCCCCTAATGCCTACTAAAGGCCTACGTCCAGGAAAAATTGAATTTAATATATTATATATATATTTAATTTTTTATTAAATACGTCAGATTAGCGTTGCGCGAAATTTTAAAACAGAATGTCGGCTTTTGTATAAATCCTACTGGTAGGACCGTGGTATGCTATGACTATAAAGCCGTTGAAGAATTTGGGTCTGAATGACCTAGTTAATTATTACTATAGGAAGGACCTTGGGCCTTAGGAGGTTATGTTCAGTACCTGCCTATGAATCGGACAGCTGTTCGAACCTTACGAGTTACGCCTAGTACGTAGCGCCGCCTGGTGGCAGAAAAATGTCGAAAACCTCTTTGGCTGTAAATTCAAAACAAGAACTCCGCAGGGATCGTCGATTCGCAGCGGCACGGTCTGCCGATTCGGTGTCAAGGTTCGCGTCCCCTCCCGATGTAGGCCGAGCGTGACAGGACTCTGGGACCGTTACACTTTTGCTTTTAATTTTTTTTTATACAGGCTATTACAGACATACCCAGCACATCGCACATAGATGAACCTGTAGACCTGTACTGTGCTGTAGCTGTAGCGTTGGACATTTCGAAAAAATCGTGTTTTATTCCGAAAATTTATGATTTTTTTAAAGTAATAATCACTGTCATTGCACGGCCCCTTCAATCTATTTTAATTGAAATAATTTATTTCATACCGTGGTCCATATTTTGTTAGTAGGTAATGCAAAGTAATAAGATTAATAATAATAAAATGGATTATAAATATTAGATGTCATATGCCAAAACCACCGGTCAATTTAAGAGAATGGTCAAAGGCGCCTAGCCTTGTAAGGGATTGCATATACCCGAAAAAATTGACCGGTGGTTGCTAAGACCGAGTGGCCGAGGAGTGCAGGCATCAGCCGCGAAAGCTGAGCACGTGGATTCGATCGCCAACCCGGACGTTAGGTGATCTTGGTCGTTTTTCTTTGGTATATGACATCTAATATTTATAATTTATATAATAGTATTAATATTAAGTACCTAGTGTGACTACTGGGGAAAAATACAAAAGTACAAATCAAATTCATAAATAATTTGATTTGTGTTTTCACAATACGTTCAATAATAAAATGGGTTAGTACAAAACAAACAAAAATGAAATTAAAAACTACGGGAGCTACAGACCAGACTGGGCTTACCATGGAGCTGCATCCAATGGCCCAATCTATTTTAATTAGACTTTAATTATTAAGAGGTTAAAAGTTGAAAATTAAAATAGAAGCTTTCGTTGATTATTCCCGAAAGGTCCGAAAAAACGAGACGTTTGAAATGAATCGGGATTTTTCCAAAAATTTTCAACGCAAGTTCAGAAATCGGCTACTCTACTGGTCTACTACCGCGAAAATCGAAATTTGTAAATTTCGAGGATTTTTCTATCACTCAAACGAAGGCGTCATTAGAGTGAGAGAGACAAATCCTCGAAATTTACGAATTTCGTTTTTCGCAGTAGGGCCGCTGGAAGCAGCGGCCGTAAGGTAAAGGTACACTATGCCGGGATAGTACATTATGCCGTGATATTTAGATTTTTGTCGTAAAATAAGGAAACTTTCATTAAACTCATGATTTAAATAAACACTTCATAAATTATAACTCATAAACAACCGATAAACACAATTATAAGACATACTTAATCAATTCTAAAGCAGTGAGGCTCTTCCGAATCCGTTAGTCCTAACCTAACCAAACAGTAGTTCCATAGGATCGTGTAGTCGGCGAGCGTAAGGAAGCAGTGGGAACTTCGTAAGGTTTCTCTGACATGTTGATAAGTTTATTTGGACTAAATTTGTAAAACTATTGCCTTGTGTTTATTAACCAAAGTTTTCAATTATTTTTCATGTCAATATAAAGCATATTTTAATGAAAATAGTCTATTTGATGATTCCCGTAATTATGTTCACAAATCAGATGCAATGAACGTAATTGCGGGAGTATCACGGAATAACGGAAAATCAGACATCAATGTTTTCTTCAATCATTTATAACTGGGGCTATATTTTTTCATAAATTTGATGTAAATGGGTATATTCATGACTAAAGATGACAGTCACGTAATTCCGGTATATGATTATTTTTCAATTTCAGTGTTATTTTCAAGCCCAAAGTTAGTGCTCGTTACGTGATAAGTACGAAGTAATGGAGTATAGTATCAACAATAAATGTCTTATATTTGTAAAAACAATGCACAAAAGATAAACATGTCAGTGTTATTCTCACAATTATTATACTACCTGCCAGTCTAAGAAGAGGTTTTCTCGATTTTTCTAATTTAAGATATTTTTTCCGGCTCCCGTAATAATGTACAAGAATTTTCTTCTCATGTCTGTTATTCCGGTATATGAGGAATAGTAAAAAAATTATACAAATATTAATAAAAAAACATTACACGAAAAGGGGGCTATTGGATTATTAGGATTTGTTAATTGAATAGAAGCCCTTACAGTAACAACATGACGGTTCGTAAGTCTGTCCGTTCACCCATCAGTCTGCCTGTCTATCGGTCTACGCTATAGCTCAGTTAGTAACATTCATATTTGGATTAGGGCTATGAATCACGCGTAAAAAAATAAAACGTAAATAAACCCTAAAAAATGCAACATACATATATCCTATATGGTAGGTATATACTTATGCTATGCATGCATATATTTTATGTAGAAGATTGCTTTATCCAAACGTGTGGGTACCCAAATAGTTTCATAAGACTAGGGCTTGCATTCCGGTATTCCGGAATTTAGAAATATCGGAATTTCGGACCGATTTTGCTGTTTTTACAGTTCCGGAACTGACACAGCTAATATCGGAATTCCGGAATTGAAAAAAAAGTGTTTTTATTATATGGATAAACATAAAATATCAACACGATTATGATAATTAGGTACAGAATACAAAGCCACCACAAGATATATCGATAGTTAGTTTGCCACAAATTGTATTATGTTTTCTTTTCTGTAAAATAAACTGTGTTTACTAAATACTAGGTACTACTAAACCACGAAAACTGGCCAAGGTAAGCAACGATCCTGTACCAGATTTTGATTATCAATTGGATTGCAATTATTTAACGTTATTTTTCTTTTAGCCCTTCCATAATTATACGCCATTTACATATATCGAAGAATCGTAACCTTTGACTTAAGTCTCCACTTGGTCTAATATCAAGTAGCATTCTAATAAAGTAAAACATTGGTATTTGTAATTAAAGTTATTTTAACAGTTTATTCCTGACCACATTTAGAAACTATAATGTCATATCAACTTTTCTGGATATAGCCTAGTTACAGAGTTATTACCAATTGAAAAAAAAATCTTGTCACTCAGTACGAAAGGTTATTTTTAACGGCGTTGGTGCCATTATGGAAAATAGTCTCACTAACCTCATTAATAGACGTCAAAAAGTGAGGAATAAAACCCTTAAAAAATGAGGTGTTCATTTTAAGTGCAAGTTTTATAACATATACTTTTTATGTTAAAATACATTCAAAAATAGTAAAAAATAAAATTAAAAATATTTTTTTTCGCCAAAAATGACAAAACTCATACCTATAATATTTTTTGTTTGTTTTTACATCAAATATGCGTGGTTAAAATCTTTCGGGTTTTAAGAGCCATGTTGTATACACCGTGTTTTATTGATTTTCGTTAAATTAAAGGGGAGCTTATTTAGGTCAAAAATGATCAATTTCTCTAAGAAACTAGTATCTTAACTCTTACTGTTATTGAGTTATTAAAAAAATAAGTTCAATGAATGAACAAGTGTAGTGTAAACTTTATTACATCCTAATGTTACTTATTTTGACGTGTGCCGTCAGTCACCTGAGATCTTATTCTTAAGGTTTTCTCACACTTGCCATTTCAATTATTATCTATGAAAACAAAAGCCGATATACCAGGCAACTTCTATTAATGTCCCAAGTAACCTGTCCAATTTCACGGAAATCAATAAAACACAGTGTATAATGACTAATGTTTCTGATTCGAATTACCATACCTATAAGTACTAAGTATTTGGTATAAGAACTTAACCTTAATTTATTGATGAACAATACAATGTGCCCATGAGGAAAGGGAAAAAAATAACAGCGGATTTTTATGATCAGATTTGAAGTTATAAATGTCGTTTGAAGTTGGATGCCGTCTATTTTAAGAGAAAATGTCTCGTATTACCGTTTTAGACCGTTACGCATTTTAGGTAACGATTTTGTCTCTGTGTTGCTTTAGTCAAGACCAAGAACACAAAAGTCACACTTAATTGACAAACATCAAAAGGACAAACAATCTTTTATTTTTATTGCCTAAAACATTAAAATGCATTTTTTGCGATGGTTTCATTAATTTAATAGAATACTTTTTTAAGTAGTGCAGCATTCCAAATACACAAAACATCTTGCTTCTTTTAGCTTCAGGTATATGCTGTAAAATTTTTTCTCTTTCCTCAGAGTATCTTGTATACAAATCGTATTGAAATTTTACGTTTTATTTAAATAATACCTAGTTTTACAAAATATTCGTTAGTTCCGGAATTCCGGAATTGAAGTATAATATCGGAAATCAGTTCCGGAACTGAAAATGGTCCGATATTGCAAGCCCTAATATCCATCTCATAAGACACGTCTACAAAATAAAAATGATTACACAACTAGAATTTTCGTATTTTTAAAATAACCCACAATCAAAGTCAAAAGTGCCTTAGTATACCGCAATATGGTACATTTACCTTACCGCGAACTCCGAAGTACGCACGGGTATTTGTCTCTGTCACTCTTATGACGCCTTCGTTGGTGTGACAGAGACAAACCCCCAATCCCTGTCCTTTAAACACGAAAAAATCTTGAATATATTATATATAATTTTATTTTAAACTATGCTTATAGATAGCATACTAAAACTATCGAAATAGTTTTAGTATTTTACTACTTTGATAAAGAGGTGTTAAATTAAAACAACATTCGTAGCGTAAAACATGTTAAGAAACCAGAGATTTCTTTTAAATAAATCTTTTTTTCTTGGGTCAAAAAAACATGCAAAGAATTTTAGAATGACCAGTTAAGTAATTTATATAATTGGATTTCAAATTATCAGTCAGTTTCGCACATTTAAAGTAGGTACAAGTACAGTCGATCACAAAGAGATGTGCCTACATTTTTTCACTGCATTGTAATAAGACTCATAAGGTAAAAAACGGATACCTCTTTATAGTTGACACTACAACGTCGTACAACCCTCGAGACGTTACATCACTATTGTTTGAGAATTGCGAACTTCGCAGCCATACAAAATCGCCCATCGAGCGACACAAAGTCTAATATTACCGCTAAAACGAAGTCGCGTAAGTCCTTTTCAAGGACAACCATTATTAACTAGTAGAACCCGTTAGACCAGTCCAGATTAGGGGCAAGGTTATGGGGATCGGAAGCCAACAAAGATCAGGATGCTTAGCCAAGTTGCCAATCGCTAACGCTTAGTAGCGTATCGTAGTTTTCCCTCTCTGTCACTTTTTCATATTAGTGCAACAAAGACAGTGCTGCCTTTCGTTTACGATTGACGATTAAGCGTTAGTGATTGGCAACTTGTCTAAGCCCCCTGCGAAAATCGAAATTCGTAAATTTCGAGAATGTTTCTCCGTCGCTCCGATGAAGGCGTCTTTAGAGTGAGAGAGACAGATGCTCGAAATTTGCGGATTTCGAAGTTCGCGGTTAGGGCTGCGGCAAAATATGTCGTAAGATTTATAGTTTGTTTGGAAAGTGAAGGCACGTGGGATATATGGGCGTTCCTTGCTGCCAGAACGCCGAACGCGAACAACGGCGTGTTACCTGTCTGTTGCATTTGCAAATTCGTACATACGTGTGACAAGGAGGCAACACGTCGATTGTGCTCGCGGTAGGACTTCAAGTGATATTAACAAACCGGAATCAGAAAGGGATTCGAGAGTAGGTACTGTTGACACAACAAATGACACAAATTTTACCAAGAAAAGAGTTATTTATACATGTAGTGAGTGATTAATTAATCTATTGTATTTTAGACTGCACTTACACAATAAATACCTATATGAATTTGATGATCCTAGATTGACTTATACATACCTATTGTTGTGTCAACAGTACTTTCGAATCCCATTCTAATCGCGGTTTGATAATACCTCCCTGTTAAGGTGCGTTCAAACCAAAAGAGCATTCGCTGTTCTATCCCCCGTTTTACGAAATCAACCAATCACGTTTTGTGTAACGATCGAATTTCGTAGAGTGGGGGGTTAGAATAGCGAATGCTCTTTTGATTTGAACGCACCTTCACACGAGTGCGAGAGAGGCAACACTTAATTCGTGGTTCGCGGTAGGACCTATGTATATATTTGTATTCTGTCAACTTCAAATTAAATAACGTTTGCGTATGTGTGACGTGCCTTTGTCACTGTAGTCTGAAAAGGCAAAGGATTTATTGTAACAAGACTTGTGAATTTGTGAAAAATATTTTTTAGCTTTCGGACCTCTTTCGGACGGATAGTATGCAGTTTCAATACATACAGTATGTGTCTTTCATAACGACATTGCTTTTAAGGGGTGAAAGTTTATACTTTCACCCCTCTTAATGAACCCCTTAATGTCTTAATGAACTGAAATTAGCATATTTAGTTAAAGTATTCAAAAAAAATTTTTCATACAAATTAATTCGGCACGCAATGTATTAGTAATAACAATACATGTCGGTGACACTTCGATGACAAGTCCGTCAAAAATCATGACCCTTGTTCATAAGAAAAGGACTTAACAGCCCAGGGTGCCTAGCCAAGTTGCCAATGGCTATCGCTCAGTAGCGTATTTTAGTTTTCCGTCTTTGTCATTCTTTCTTATAAGTGCGTCTGAGTCGATTAAGCGCTAGGTAATTTTGTGTTAACTAAGAAGGCGGAATCAGATAATCGTTTTGTTTATGTACCGATTGAAAACTTCACATTGATTGAGTTGAAGTGTCAAGTAAACATCAAGTTTGTTGATCAACAGACTTTCCTAATAAATTTAATAAAAATGTTTGAACTAGGTAATGTGATTTCTAAGAAGTGATAATGTATTGTGCAGTGATTTTTGATATCAGTTCAGTGAATAATACGATTCAAAATGTGCTGGCTAAGACAGTAAGACACAGAAAGAATTGTTGATGTAAATTTGTTGTGCTAGTGTAGTCCAAATCTCGTATGTTTTAAATTGTAGTATTTTCTAGTAATGGATAATTCAGTAAATAAGTTAACGTCGGCAACAGTTCGCAGTTACTTTAATGATTTGATCGAATTAAAATGAAAACGAAACTAGCTTTTCCTCTCAGAAACGTCAAATAAATGTTTGCATTACATTGCTGCTCGGGATTTTTATAAAAATTAATTACTCTTAAATAATAAAGGCAATCGTTATATTCTTTTACTAAAATGGTTAACAACACTTTAATCTATCGTTACTTAAAAGCAATGTCGCTATCAAAGACACACACTGTATAAGTACGGCATTAAATGTCAATAAATGACATTGGATCAAACAGAAAAGAAAAAATACTGTTTCAAAACTCTTTTGAATAATAGCCCGCCTAGCATACCTAATACCTATAGCGTAACACCTTCGTAGTGCACACACATACATACGCGTTGAAGTGTGATTCTCTTTCATGCAATATTTCGTATTTCTGAAGTGTATATCTAGCTGTGTTGCTGTTTGTACTAGCCCCACGGCTAACTTCGAAATACGGAAAGTCTCACAGTAATAAAGGCCGAGTTACACCGGATGCGAGCAGGACGAGCACGCCACGCAAGCGGTGTGCCATCTACTATGGCATCTTCCTACGCTATACGCACGCCACCTGGTGTGGTTCAGCCTTAAAGGCGTCATAAGTGTAACTGAGACCTAAGTTTTCCTAAGGCCTACAGTGCGTAGGCGAGTTAATCGCTAACAACCACTGTTGTTTTGTCGCTGTCATTCTTTATTATTAGTGCTTCATTTCCTTAAGGTCCTGTTCACACTAGCGATTCACTGGGTCGATTTAAAAGCGATTTCTATATAAAATTGCACGCGGCGAACTCGCGGCGATATCGCCGCGTGCAATTTTTGTATAGAAACCGCTTTAAAATCGCCCAAGTGAATCACTAGTGTGAACAGGCCCTAAGTCTTTCAAGGATTGGCATCATAGCTAGCTACGCACCCAGTTACAGCCTTTCAGGATTATGTTATCTGTGACGCGCAAAAATCTTGAAAAACGTGTTAAGTATTTGTAAATCACAGGCGCTTGTAAGGGCTTGTCCATTAATCACGCCATACAATTTTGGCCTGTTTTAGATATTTGGTGATATTTTGTGGAACCCCCCCCCCCTAGCCAATATGACGTGTAATTTTTTGGCAACTTAAGTAGTCCTTTCAATAGCACTTGAATTTACGTACTTTTTTGTCAACTACGAGGTGAATGCTCGCGAAGTTGCAAAACTTAGTATTTAAAGTGTTTTATCAAAAAGTAAAGATTTTTTACTGGCTATAATGCTGTTCAGCAGATTCGAGAGCAACAAAAAATTACACGTGATTTTTCATGACCCATCACATAGGCTGAAAGTGCGTTCAAACCAAAAGAGCATTCGCTATTCTAACCTCCCACTACGAAATTCGATCGTTACACAAAACGTGATTGGTTGATTTCGTAGAACGGGCGATAGAACAGCGAATGCTCTTTTGGTTTGAACGCACCTTTAGCGGCTGGACAGTACGTCGGCGGCGCGAGATAAAAACATTACATTTACGTCTTTTACTGCCTATTTTAATAAATGAGGGACGGGTAAAGATGCGTTCAAACTAAAAGAGCATTCGCTATTCTAACATCCCACTCTACGAAATTCGATCGTTACACAAAACGTGATTGGTTGATTTCGTAGAACGGGCGATAGAACAGCGAATGCTCTTTTGCTCTGAACGCACCTTAACAAGATGGCTTGCCGCGACGTTCCTATGTTTCGGGTACTGCGGCCCTACCGCGAACTTCGAAGTTCGCAAATTTCGGGCATTTGTCTCTGTCACTCTAATGACGCCTTCATTGGTATGACAGAGGCAAATCCTAGAAATTTCCGAACTTCGGATTTCGAGGTAGGCCAACTTGTCTCTGTCACTGCAAAGGCTTAGCGGCTGGACACTATGTCGGAGCGTGATTTACTGTCTTTTACTTACTAAGTTAATAAAAGGGGGACGGGTAAGTCTATTTCGAATTTATTGCCTGGGTCCCGTTTTATAAAGTTACAAGTTACAGGCTACAAGTATACAGGTTACAGGAACCTGTAATGCACTATGAACTATTACAGGTGTTTTATAAATACACACAAAAATTTACAATTGTAATGAACCATGGTAAATCTCGATTACAAGTAACATCTACAGGCGTGACGGACATCACTATTTAAAAATAAAAACTGACATAAATAATCGTATCCACAGATTATGTATGTTTATTTTGATGGAAAATCAGCCCTACTACCGCGAAATTCAAAATACGTAAATTTCGACGATTTTTCGCCGTAACTCTAACGAAGGCTTCATTAAAGTGAGAGAGACAAATCCTCGAAATTTGCGAAAATCGCAGTGGGGCCGCAGAACAAAACGAAGAGAGAGATGTTCTAATTTTGTGTGAAGTCGTACGGTGTCCGACTCCGAAAGTCCAAATTTATTAGCAGCTGAAACAGTCTCGGTCAACGCTATCGGGGTACAGTCAAGGGAATAAATATAATAATATATACAACTTTAGACCTTGTGCTCCAGACATAAGTAAAAAAGTGTAGTCATAGTCAGCGGCCCTACCACCGCAAACTCGAAAATCCGCAAATTTCGATTATTTTTCTCTTTCACTCTAATATCGCCTTGTTAGAAGTGACAAAGACAAATCGTCGTTTGCGGTTTTCGGAGTCCGTGGTGGTTGGCCAAAACTATGAAGAATCTCTCAGAAAGCGAATAATTTCAACAGTATTACGAGCAAACGTCTGTAGCACACGAAATAACTGGGAAAATTGCACTTGTAGTTGCGGTTACAGGCCTCAAGACGTACGTCAGTTTTTGTTACAAGTCTACCACAACTACACTTGTTATTTACAATATTTTTATAAAACACTTGTTCGATTACGAGTTTAAAACTATTAAACTCCTGTATTTTTGTCTATGGCTGAGCTACAGGCACTTGTACCTGTAACTTGTAAAATTGTAACATAGTACTTTTATAAAACGCAAATTGTAAAAAACGGGGCAAGTGTTGCCAGTAAACGCCTGTAAAATTGTAACTTGTAACTTTATAAAACGGGACCCTGGTTACTAGACCTCTAAGCCATACCATTGCCACTAAACCGAACCCGGCATTGTAACGGATGACCGAACCGTTGTAGTCATAAATCGGATGACACGTTTTGCAGGATCCGTCTTATTGCCGGATTCTGCTACCGTTCGCTTGTGTGAACGCATCCATCGAAATTACATTGTGAGTAATTGGATCCCACATGATATGAACGGACTCAAGAGGGACAACTGTAGCTTCGCCTGATAATACCTACATAAAATTGGCCAAAACATGGTTTCGTAGCTTTGTTTCGTAGTTCCCTGTTTTCTCCTCCAAAAATATACCAACCAATATTTATTTCATAAGCAATTCAAGAAAGATATTGGACCATGTCGGTATGTTTCCTTTTTTTTCAAAATATACGAGATATTTGATTTATGAGTGTCTGTCCCTAGTCTTCTGTATAGTACTTGTGCATTTCGCTATTCGCTTCCGCTGTTTTGTAGTCTGTGTCTTTGCAACTTGTTTGTTATCTCTGCGCGCTGTTGAAATCATGTTGAAATCGCCTACTGGGCAACGGGCGAGTCGATCACTAACTTAACTAACCTAAGCGCGCCCCGCGATCACGCATAGTTGCTGCAACTTAAATACTTGACGGTATGAACTCGCCTCGGAGCTTGCAAGAGTTGCAAGAAGGGTGATTGCATGGCAATGGCAGCACGCTGCAAACGCATGTTAGCGTATGTCGCTTCGCGCACGTAAAGCATTTTATTTTTGCTTACCCGCAACTGTTTTTAGTTAAGTAGTCTAACATTGTATTGTAATTTGTATCATAATTATATTTATATTTATTAATAAATAAACGCGCACTGTGGCGCTCGCCAAGATGTCATTGTAAAATATCGTATATTTAAATTATAATACTCATGTAAGTGAATGTAATGTTCTTATGAGTTAAATAAAGATTCTTTACACCTAAAACGCATTTAGGTACAATTTGGCTATTTTCGTAGTTTTTTATAATAATGTCAAAACATATCGACATGGCCGTGGCAAAAGAAGATTATTTGTAAAAAAATATTGCTGAAATATCAATATTCAGAGACGAAACAGTCTGCATGGAAAACGGCAGCTCTCATTTCGTCTTAAGGCCAAGCCACACCGGACGCGTGTGGGCATTTTCACTTTTTCGATCACCCAATTAGCGTGAAGTTAAAAAACCTTAATTTCAGTCGGCTTTGGACGACAATTAAGCACTAAATTTCGATATTATAATATAAAAACGCCGATCGATTCAAAATTCCTAAAGATACTGAAGGCTGCGTTTCCACCAGAGATGTGCGAGGTTGTGTTTCCATACAAATGACAGCTCGCTCGAGTTATTAATAGTTGTAATTTATATGGAAACACATCCTCGCAACATCTCTGATGGAAACGCAGCCTTACTGTCGTTACGTTACAAGGCTGACTGCAACTAAGGTTTTTTAATTTCACGCTAATTGGGTGTCCCTAAAAGTGAAAAAGCCCGTGTGCAGCACGGGCACGTGCGCGTTTTCGTCGCTTGCGCGTTGCAGCGTAAGAAAATGTCATATTAGATGACACACCGCTTGCACGTCACACGCACGTACACGCCAAGTGCACGCGCTGCACGCCTCCGGTGTAGCTCGGCCTTTAACCCTTTAACCTTTTGATCGCCAGACGTCGAAGGAATATGCTGAGCTCCAGACGCCACGCGTACGCGATTATTTAAGCGAAATTTAACTTTACGGCAGCTCGAAGTCCCTACTGCATTGGCGTAAAGGTGCGTTTAAACCAAAAGAACTTCGCTGTTCTAGCGCCCATTCTAGGAAATCAACCAATCACGTTTTGTTTACCGATCGAATTTCGTAGAGTGGGAGGTTAGAACAGCGAATGCTCTTTTAGTTTAACCGCACCTTTACTGTCGGCCTGTTCCGTCATTGGCGTCGTAGTCACGATTTTCCGTTGTCATCTATAGCCGACTGTGGTGGTCAAAGGGTTAACACGTTCGACGCCGGTTACACAGCGTGTGTGACCAACAGAATCTGATTCCTATGCCAGTGACACACATAAGTGATCAGAGTAACCTTATTCTTATGTAGCTATAGCTAGCATAAATCAAGTTCTTCCTCCTGAGCCACTGCTATAGAAATACGAACGTTTTTGACACAAGTGCTGTGTCACTAGCATAAGAGTACAATCTGTTCAGTCACACATGCGTGTCAATGGCATAGGAGTTCTATCAGATAATTTCGATCGGCATAGTATTAATTAGCACTTAGTGAAACTGGAGGCGAACGTGATGGGTATCGGCAATAATATTTTTTGTAGTCACACAGAAAACAAAATCAAATCAATTTAGAAACTCGTAAGGTTCGTATTTAATGCTTTAATAGAGTTGTCAAATGGGCAAAGGGTAAGTTTTCTGGAAACGGACAGGGACCGGGCGAGAATAATTTGTTATAATGAAGGGAAACTGATCATGAATGACTCACTATGCAGGCTGAGTCACGTTTTCGTGGTAAATTTTCAATATGGCTGACTTGAGGAAAATATTGGACTAAGAAAAAGATAAATTCATTCATGAATGGTGTATTCGACTTATAGTACGGTCAAATCGTACATTAAACTCGCAAAACATGTAGTAAAGCTGCATTTTTGGTATGTTATTTAGACACTATAGGGCAGTATAAAACCACATTTTGCAAGCAAAAAAAAGTTGTGCTAGCTGCGTTATACGTGAAAAACTGTGAAATTTACTGTCTATTTTTAGTTTCTGATTTTTATAAAAAAAGCCTTACGTTTTTTGGCAGTATGTATCAGGTAATGTTTAAAGATGAATGAATTTGTAACAAGATGAGATAACATGCATTACCGTAGGTCTTATAGTTTCAGAGATTCGAGACTTCAAATAGTACCCTGTTTTGTAAACTAGATAAAATGTTGAGTTTTGCTAACGTTTTTGGTTTAATATCGCCTTACCTAATTATGCTACGAAAAACATGAAATAATTATCTTATAGCGCAAATAATATTCTTTTCACTTCTCATGCTCTTAAAATGTTATTTTAATCCCTGCATATCGGGACTAAAACTCTTTATTAATCTCTAGGGACTAAAGTAAATTTTTTTTAATTGACGTTGGAAACCCGTAAACAGCCACACTTACGGTGTTCAAGAATAAAGGATAGTCGCTATTTTCAGTGCTTGTGTATGGACCACTTTTGTGCATGCCGTGGATACAACCTCTAAACTTTTTTTTAATTGACTTTGGAAACCCCTAAACAGCCATTTTTGGTGTTTATGATTTTTGAACGAACGATTATTGCCATTGGAAAAAGCCTCAAAATGTCAGTCGTGTAAAAATATTAAGGAAAATCGATTTTTTTTCTTGATATAGGTACTTGTATTTTTAATACTTGTTTAATATATGATTAAGATTGAATCCAATTTATTACTTATGTTATGTTTTAACCAATTAGCTTCAAAATAGTTTGTAGTTAGCTCCAATTCGTTGGCTAAATATGCAAGTATTTAAAGCGTCATATTTCGAAAAAGGAATACAGATAAAAACTAAAACGCGCACCGAATTTGATTGCTTATTTTTTGTGTTTTTGTCCATAAGTAATATTGTTCAAATCGTATAATTTACGATGTCACGTCATGCGATGAAGAAGTTTAGTATTAACGCCTTACTCCAGAATAAAGAAGAATGCAAAAGAGGTGGTGCAAAATCTTTTGCCGCCGAAATCTAGCGTAATATTCAAAAGCGTATCAAACTTTTATGGATTGGAAAACTGGAAAGCATATTAGCAACATCATTTATGGAAGGCGTATTTCTGACATATTTTGATGAAAAATCTAAGATATATCAACCGTCATCACCTTGTAGCATATATTCCACGCTTAAAACCACACTGCAACGAAACCATATAACTTGAAAAAGTTTGCGAACTTATCGTCAAGTGGCCATGTTCCGAAGAAATCGGAAGTTTTGACATCGCAGAACATATAATTTTTTTGTTTCTTACTTGTTCTTTCTGTTAATAAATACTGAGATTTTTTCCTCGCATTCAAAGTGAAAAGTAGAGTGTTTAATTCGGGACTAAACAGCCATAATGACACTCGAACTACATCCACCCTCGCTATGCTCGGGTGGATAAATATCTCGTGTCATAATGGCCTGTTTTAGTCCCTCGTTGAACAATCTACTATTCATTTAAGGGTAAAATCAGGTCAGTAAACTTTGTAATTGAAACTAAAAACGCGAAATTCAAAAAGCAGGAGGTCCGCTATCTAAGTTTTTCATACAAATGGCAAGTCGTGTTGCAAAGCTGCAATTTTTGTATATATAGGCTCTATAGGGATGTACGAAAATGCATATTACAAGAAAACAAAAAAAAGGAGCTAGGTATAGGACGTAAATAACTGAAAAAAAATCGGACTTTTTTTAGTTTTTGACGTTTAACTAAAACACTATAACTTTTTGATACTAATTGCTATAAAACTATGAAAGAATATTAAATTTGAAAGGATATGAGCTACATTGCATTACCCTAAATTATATACATTTAGAAATACGACATTTCAAAATGTGCCCTTCATTAAGTTAAGAAAATAAATGCATGTTTTGAAGCCTCGTATACCCCCAACTAAAAGACTTACAGTAAATGTTATCGGCTCAATTTGTTCCAAATTTAATGTAGTTATTATCTACAATTACTTTTTTTTCTTAGCGCGAACGTTTTGCCAATATTTAGTGAATAGCTTTAACGTAACCTAAAATTTGTTTATGTTTTGATAAAAGGGCACTTTATGAAATGTCGTATCTCAAAATACAGGGTGTTTTTTTTTCGACCGTTCAAATTCTACATAGTGAATGTGTAGGTCATACTCACCAACTTTTACTATGGGGACAACGTCGAAATCGCGAAAAAAAAATCAGCTGTTTCATACAAATTGGCGGCATTACGCCGGCCGAAATGTATGAAACAGCTGATTTTTTTTTCGCGATTTCGACTTTGTCCCCATAGTAAAAGTTGGTCAGTATGACCTACACATTCAATACGTAGAATTTGAACGGTCGAAAAAAAAACACCCTGTATATATAACTTACGGTAATGTAACGAAGCTCAAATCCTTTCAAATTTCATGTTCTTTCTGCCCAAATTATTTTTTTGTTTTTCTTTTAATATGCATTTTCGTATATTTATATCTATAAGGCCTTTATAATATACCAAAATTGCAGCTTTGCAACTCGACTTGTGATTTGTATGAAAAACTTAGATAGCGGGCCTCCTGCCTTTGGAATTTCGGGTTTGTACTTTCAACTACAAAGTTCACTGACCTAATTTTACCCTTAAATTAAAGAATATTAAGTGCGCTATAACGTCATTATTGCTTGTTTTTCGTAGCATAATTAGGTGAGGCGATATTAAGTCGAAAACGTTAGCAAAACACAAAATTTTATCTTGTTTACAAAAAGGGGTACTTTTTAAAGTCTCGAATCTCTGAAACTATAAGACCTACGGTAATGCATGTTAGCTCAACTTGTTGGAAATTTATTAGTCTTTAAACGTTTATTTACATATGATATCAAAAAACGTAAGGTTTTTTTAATTAAAATCAGAAACTAAAAAATGGCCCTAAATTTCGCAGTTTTTCACGTACTACCCAGCTAGCACAACTTAGACACACCATCAGGTCTCTTACCATCATCCCTAATAATACCAGTAGGCTCAAGAAGAGCAGGTACGTTGATCGTGGCAAGAGACCTGCGGATTATGTCGTTAAGCGTCGCATGTCTGGAAATGAGCCTGCGCTTTTTTGACAACTTAGTCCGTGGTGTCCCAGTCGGTCCACGTCTGTGCCACAACAGCATAAGTGAGGGGTACATACCGCGGCCCCGAGTCTCAGGCCGGTTGCGAGCCTAAGAGAGGCCGGATCCAGGAAAGTACCAGTACTAGCCGAAGGATGGGCAGGCAGCCAGTAACCAGCTTCCCGGGTTCCGACCGCCAAAAGTCTCGCACGATCTGGACCTGCAGAGCTGTTTAGAAGAGAATTGTATGTTAGATCACAATACACATTGTCCCAGCTCCTTTGCGATTTTAGGTTGTCAGGAAAATTTTTAGAAGGGCAAGCAATTTTGAATGCATTTTTGGCGTCCTCCAAACCCGCAGTCTCACAGTTAATAGGCAGAGCCCTTAGGATCTTTCCTGTGAGATCAGACGTGCTGTGGACGGATGCCAAAAATGCAGGAGAAGCCACACATGAAATTTTTCGTATCCCTAAACCCCCATACCGTATAGGGAGGGATGCTTGGGACCAGGAACGCTCCGTTAGCTGAATATTTAGAATTTTTTCTATGGTAATTTTGATTAAGTCGTCTAAAGGTGTTAATAAATTAATATTTTTCCAGAACGGACAGCAACGGAGCACGTATGTCAATTTAGGGACAAAAAGACAAAACTTAAGAATCGCAAGAGCATAATGAGGGCTAATTTCGAGTAGACGATTTGCGTGATTTTGGAATTTAGAAATCGAGTTAGAAATATAATCGGGAAAGGATTCTTCAAAAATAGGAGAACCCAGGAGGCAAAGTGAATATTTGTCTACTATTTTTATACCAGGAGTCAGACAATCAAATTTGGATTTTAAAACAGTCAAACTATAGGAAGTCTTTTGAATAAAGAGTTCGCATTTACTATAATTTAGTTCTAAACCAATATTTTCAAAATTAGTTTTGATAAGAGACAAATCGGACAGTACGGTATCCACGTCACCTCCTAGGGTCCCATCGTCTAGATAGATACCAGTATTGCGATACAGCGAGGAAATGCCGCCAGAATCCTCGGTACAATGCCACAAGGGCCAATCTTAGATATAGGTTAGGTTAAGTAGATTAGTTAGATTTAATCTATGTACATAAATATTGTAGTTTTGAAAATAAATATATTAAAAATTTATAATTTCTTCACTTTTATTTTATTTTTCATTTTTACGTTGGTGCCACAGTTGACCTCCGTATATCTGGGCAGGCCTCTATTGTGGTGGCGTTATGGTGGTCCCACTCTGGCTGTTACATATGTTTTATAACGTTATAAAACATTGTTATACACCGTGTTTTTATTGATTTCCGTTAAATTAAAGAGAAGCTTATTTAGGTCAAAAATAATCAAGTTCTCTAAGAAACTACTCTTACTGTTATTGAGTTATTAAAAAAATAAGTTTATTGATTGATTGATTGTATAAGTGTATTGCAACCTTTATTTCATCCTAATGAACTTTATTTTGACATGTGCCGTCAGTCAGCTGAGATCTTATTCTTAAAGGCCCATTCAGACGATACAAGTTTCTTGAACATTCAATACAAGAAAGTTGAGACAAGAAAAAAATTGCACTGTATAAACATAACGTACAATTATTGTATTCAAGCAGCAACTTGAATTCAATACTGGTATGCATGTAAACAAAGCCTGGGTAGTTAATTGAATACAAGAAATGTGAATCAATCTTTTGTTTTCACAATGGATTCCGTGCATGAAGGTGTGCTCCTTGTCGCTGCTGTAATAGCAACTGTGCTACAGGAAAAACTAATCGAAGAACGTCGCAAAAAAAGATCGTGCTTGACAAGAAAATGGATATACGCAGAAGAAGCATGCTGGGGGCTTCAAATACTCTGTGCATGGAACTCAGAGCTGAGGATGATGTAGAGTTCAAAAACATGTTTCGTGTGAACAAATCTCAGTTTTCATACTTGCTCGATAAAATCACTCCCACAATTCAAAGACAAAACACAGTCATGCGTAATGCAATTCCGGCTCACGTTAAACTAGAACTTACATTAAAATACTTGAAAAAATGCTACATAATAAATCAACATGGTTTGGCAAAGATCAACTAATCAACGGATATTTGGGTTGTCCCTTAGAAAAATCTGCAAGGGCAGCGTCACGAGCCTCACGGCTTTTATAGTTTTTATTTTCTGTGTCCCAGAGACATTCGTGGCCTCTATAAATTTCTATTAATTTAATTATCTCCGAACTACCAAATTTGAAATTATTTTTGCTCACCGCGCTACCCTCAGCGAACGTTCAATATTGAATGAAAATCTGCCAATGCAAATCGGTTCAATTTTTGTTTCAATAGGTCATAATTGATTCAACTCAAAGTTTAGACGTGTCAATACTTGCAAACAAATATTGCCGTGCAATAAGTGTCCGTGGTGTAAACAAGACACGGTCAAAAAAATTGACTATCAAGAATTGTATACAATAATTTCATTCAAGATTTTGGTTATTGCTTATGTGTAAACACTTTGATTCAATTCTTGAATTCAATTATTGAATGGCAAAACTTGCATACAATTTTTGCGGATTCTTGTTCAAGAATCTTGTATCGTCTAAATGGGCCTTAAGGTTCTCTCACACTTGCCATTTCAATTATTATGTATGAAAACGAAAAATAAATTATTTTTTACGAAATGAACAAAACCGATATACCAGACAACTTCTATTAATGTCCCAAGTAACCTGTCCAATTTAACGGAAATCAATAAAAACACGGTGTATAACAAGTTAGGCATACAAAAGTGAAATTGTTATAGAATGTTATTGTGTTTTATAACGTTATATAACATTTGTTACAGCCAGTGTGGGACCACCATTAAAGCTGTGCGTGTGCAATTGTGCATGTCCAGATATGTTTGAGCACATTGGACGCCCCGTTAAATCTGATGTATTGAACCAGCGGTCAAAAACTATCGCCACCTGTACAAATACAAACAGCCGTATCACTGAACGGTACAACCGCCCGTTACTTGTGTCGTCACTCGTTAATTGTCGCAGGAAGTCGATGCCTTATGGCTTTTTCGTGTAATGGCCGCGATAAGAGGTGTGCAAGGTAGGTGAACTTTTAAATTAAGTTACATGAGACGTGGTTAGTTGGTTACGGTAAGAACGCATTTGTCACGACCCCAACTTCCCGTGGGTGTCGAGCCGACTAAAGGCCGCATCACACTGGCGAGCGCGTTGTAGCTTACGTAAATGCCATAGTAGATGGCATACCGCTTGCACGTCACGCAACCGGTGTGCCATCTAATATGACATTTACATAAGCTACAACGCTCACGCCACGCACACGTTCACATGCTGGACAATCGTTGTGGCCTTTAATTTAATTTACCCCATCATCATCCATCATCATATCAGCCGAAAGCCGTCCACTTCTTGACGCAGGTCTCAAAGACCAATGACCGGCCCAGCGCTACCCGCATCCAGCGGACTCCTGTGACCTTCATCAGGTCATCAGCGTGGGTCTCCGCCACAAGGGTGGAGATTGTGGAGGGCGTATCCACGCTGCACTTTCCAGTATGTCACCGCCATTGGCTTTCGGCCTCAACTGCCATCGGTTCTACCAGTTCTACGTGCAATATGACGATACTAATTAATATTATTGATGAGAGTTACTGTCTAATTAAAATAATTAGATGTATATAAAATCCGGACCAGGCTTAGACACTCAAGCGCTGCAAGTACAGTCCATGAGCTTCGGTTTTTACCTGTCACGCTCGCTCTTCTTGCATACCTATACGAGGCAAGCGAGACAGGTGGTCAGACAGATACAGAGACCGAAGGTTTTTTTTAACAGCTCACGGACTGCAGGATTTTTTATAACGAATACGAGTTTGCGGGGCTAGCTGTGAAGACGTCCTTGTCGTCCTTGGGTCCTTGGTCTTAAGACCTTGGGTCCGACACTAAAAGTATAGTTAAGGAAGTGTCAGCGTGGCTGGTTGGTGTTTCGATCCTAGGGCTGGGTCGTTCTTTATCCAGAGGCTGAATGTCTCTCCAACGTCCCCAAATGACGGTGCAACCGTTCCACCATCGTGGGATGCGACCCGGCCACAGCTGCAGTAGCGGAAACGCGGGAGCAGCCACACGTACTCCAGGAGTATCGTTTCGTTTGTATATGAAGAGTTCACGGAAAAAACATGTCCATTGCTTAAAAAAACCAGGGCAAATTTACACCTTATTCTGTTTTAAAAGTAAGGTGGTTTTTCCTTCTGTAATGTGAATTGACTAGACATGTTCTTTCCGTGGACCCTTCATATTCATACATTCATTCAGAGGCTGCATCCAGTGGTTTGACGCTGCAAAGGGGGAATGTGACCAGCATTTTGGGGGGTTATTCCCATCTGTTACCACCCGTATGACACCAGTGGTGACAACTGGGATTTTTTCCCTACCTGTTACCAGTGGGAACAACTGGGAATTAAAATTCCCGGGGTTTTTTTTTAACAAGAGGGAAAAATATTCCCATTAGTTTACACAGAGTTCTCTGGTGGCTGTTACCACTCGGTGGGAAAAAATCCCAGTTGTTACCGTTGGTGTCAGATGTAGGGCTGCCAACTGTCCCGCTATATGCGGGACGTCCCGTTTCTGGGGCCCTAAAGTATGCGTCCCGCAAAGGGTTCACGCGGGACGCCGATTGTCCCGCTTTTCAGGGAATACTATTTATTTATTTATTGATATTACTAAACTGGAAATACTAAAATAACAAATATGAATACGTTAATGAGAGCAATTTAAGATTGCGTCATATTAATTTGAATGTACCGAGACGTCCGCGAGCACCGTGCACTGAATGTGTATAACTGCCAAAATATGAATAATTGCGATGGGTCATCGCTCAGTCTCATTCTCTTATCCAGCTCCTTCACTGTACAAGCCATCGGACTTTGGAACGCTCTCCCTCTAGATATACGTCAAGTCAAACTAAATTCACCTTCAAGCGCAAGTTGCGCAAGCACCTCTTTGACAATTCTCAAGATTAATGTTCTGGTACTTTAGTAAATAGCAGGTATATTATTATATTATATTATATTTATTATATATTTTGATATTTATAGCTTTATCATCTATACAGGGTGATTGGTAGCCCGATGCAAAGCTTTAAGGTGAAGTAAATATAGACTATTTAGAACCATTTAAGCCATTGTTGTCGTTGACGAAGTCTGGCTATCTTTTTTTATTAATTTTTTGGTGTTTTTGGCCAAAAAACCCAAAATTTGAAATGAACTGCTAATTTTTGACCAAGTTAAGCGATAAACGTACTTACTTTTTATTTTATTTTATTAAAGTAACGTGTAAACAAATTAAGAAAACATAATAAAAGCTTCTTTTTTGTTAAAGTTTTTTTTTCAGAATTTTGAAGTTCATGTTCCAAAATGGAAAATGTTAAAATGCAAATCTCATTTTCAATTTTCTCCCTCAAACTAGTTCTTAAGTCCTAATTTCAATAAGTGGTGACGAAGATATCTGCGTAAATGATATCTCAAATGAAAAAACGATAACTAGGCATGTTTTCTAAAAGGTTTGAATAAAATAATCACACTTAGTTTTTTTTTTTAAATGATGTTAAAGATGGCATTTTAACATTTTCCATTTTGGATCATGAACTTCAAAAATCTGTAAAAAAAAAAACTTTATCAAAAAAGAAGCTTTTATTACGTTTTCTTAAATTGTTTACACGTTACTTTAATAAAATTAAATAAAAAATAGTACGTTTATCATTATCACTTAACTTGGTCAAAAATTTGCAGTTTATTTCAAATTTTGGGTTTTTTGGCCAAAAACACCAAAAAATTAATAAAAAAAATAAACAGACTTCGTCAAAGAAAACAATGGCTTAAATGGTTCTAAATGGTCTATACTTACTTCACCTAAAAGCTTTGCATCGGACTACCAATCAACCTGTATATTGCATATCTATAGAAACTGTATTATTATTAGCAAGTACTCATATTTTGTTAGTGTATTTAAGTATGTACTCTTGACATCCCGCACCATTAATGTTTTTCTGTTTGGCCCGTAGGTTGACTGGTAGAGAATGCCTTATGGCATTAAGTCCGCCGGTTGTATCTGTATTTTTTTTACTGTGCAATAAAGTTTAAAATAAATAAATAAAATAAATGGGTGCAATAGTTGCATCTAAATTGAACCGATCTGAAATTAAGCATTGTTTTTTTAAAACACGTTTTGTAAATGTTACTCAAGTTGTCTAATTTTGTGCTTTTAGGGTACTCCAAAAGGAAAAAACGGAACCCTCCTAATTCTATTTGCTTTGATACTACTGGACCTATTGAGGGAAAAATTGGCACACATATGTAAATTGGTGACCCAACGATGGACGTGGAACGTAAATTAATGAATTCCAAATGTGAGGGCTACTCAAGGGAATTCTCTCGTTTTGTAAACTGCATCATTCAAATGGAGTGCTTAGTGTGACGATATCCAATATATTTTTATTATTGTATGATATGTAAATAACATTAACAACATTAACAAAAAAAAAAATAGGCGCAAATGACCACCCCTATTCTCCGAAACTATAAGGCTACATATTTGACAAAAAATATAGTAAATAGTTCCTTACGAATAGTGGTTTGCAGCAGGGACCGGAACCGTTTTTTTCTCCATACAAAAATAACGGGTCTTTTTTCGTTCTTCGGTATATAAATTGTAAGTAAATGGAGGAATTTAAGAAAATAATATTGTAAATTACATAAAATATTGAGTACTACATAAAGATTATACAACATTTTAAAATATTGGGCTATTTCGAGGTTTTTGTAAAATACCGGTTTCGGTTCCTGGTTTACCTACAGGAAAACTCGTAAATATGTCATATTTGTTGCTACTGAACCCTTTGTGCACGAGTCCGACTCGCACTTGGCCGGTTTTTATCATTTTCTCATGAATTCAATACACATTCTCATGCGTCCCGCATTTTATAGCCAAGTCCCGCAATTTATTCGCGAATGTACCGCATATTTGTGAATTTTGGTTGGCAGCCCTAGTCAGATGAGTCGTAACAGGTGGGAATAACTCATTTTAGGGGGATTTCCGGAGGCAGGGGGCCTCAGGGAGGTTTTTTACATTTGATGTTTGTGTAAAGGTGGATTTAGATTTAGACCAAACGAGCGAATGCTCATTCTATCCCCACTCTACGAAATTCGTTCGTACACAAAACGTAATTCGTCGAAATTCGTTGATTTCGTAGAGTGGGGGATAGAATGAGTATTCGCTCGTTTGGTCTAAATCCACCTTTAGGTTAGTTTTAGTTAAGATTTTTTTTATAATTACAGCATGTACTATGTATTAGTATGCGCGATGGAGAATAATAAATTGTCTTACTTAAAAACCGGTACCATGAAGTCCGTTAAGTATTTCGTAAGTTGTCGCCGGAAGTGACTTTATGGCATTTTGATGAAGACCGAGCCTAAGTCATTAACTCCTTTATGATAACTAATGAGGCGTTTAACGGTTTTAGTCAAGCTGAAAGCTTTTTTATTGTAGTTTATGCAACGGTGATATAATAAGGATTATTTAAAGGGTAGTTGTCAGTCGATTCGTAGTCGAGTTTTGTAATAAGTCGTAAAGTTTAAGGGTCAATTTGAAATGCATTTTATATTTTTTTAACTACAGCATAATAATAACGTTAATTTGATCAGTGGTGTAGTAGTAGGTGTAGTTTGCCTAACTTTGAAATAAAATAATTAAAAAAAAAACAATTATGTAGTTTGAAAATCCATAGCGGCATGGAATTTACAACATTCAAATGTGTAAGTGTAAGTATTTTGTTAATAGGTATTGCTGTCAGTTATTTAATTCACAGATTTTACAGACTGAAGGGTCGTAAGCATACACATTAACATTTCCCACTTGAAAACAAAATGTTTCAAATTAGGAAGAGAAAACATCAAAATCACATTCAAAGATTTTACCTAACACAAGTACTATTGTATTAAATCAATCATTAACACGTTCGACTCCGGTACTGTTTCACTAAGTGCTAATACTATGCCGATCGATCGAAATTATATGATAGAAATCTTATGCCAGTGACACGCATGTGTGACCGAAAAAATTGTACTCCTATACCACCGACACAGCACTTGTGTCAAAAACGTTCGTATTTTTATGCCACTGGCAGAGGAGTGAGAACTTGATTAATGCTAGTGGCATAAGAATAAGATTACTTTGATCACGCATGTGTGTCACTGGCATAGGAGTACAGTTTTTTCGGTCACACATGCGTGTCACCGGCGTCGAACGTGTTAATTTGCCAACATGGATATTTTTGGGTGGGTAATGTTACCCCTTGGGGCTAGACGGGCTAATGTAATTGTAAACCGACTTTACAGTGCTGGAAAAGAAAATGTTTCGAAAGACGCGACTGAATGTTGATGTGACATACATATTCTTAGGACTCCTTACCTGAAGGATGATAATAATACGAAGGGAGGCCTATGTCATGTCTACTGTCCGTCCGTTTATCTGCTTCAACTGCGACCATCAGTCCTCGTTTCCCTGGATTTGTACAAGATTGGGCTTCCGGATGTCCGGGCGGGGTCATTGTCATCCAAGATTCCAAATTTAAAATCTTCGCCTGCTCTTGGCAAACTTGCCGGCGCCGGTGCCCGTCATCTTCAACAGAATTGTCATAAAATCTGGCAAATAAATACTGAGAAAGTAGACAAAGAACAAACAAAAAATAACAAGAACAGTACACAGCAGTAAGAAGATTTCTAAAGAATTAATCGTCACACATTTTGCATAGAAATCACATAAACATCGGAATCTCACGCTTCCAATAGACACGTAAAGAAATCTTTTATCATTCTAAATCTAATGCTTCCGGTGCTGTTCTGAAATCACTAAATAAATATGCATGACAAATAAATACACACCGAAGAAATAAAAACTTATAAGTACCTTTACACCTGAGCATTTCTTTTTTATTGTACCTGGGTGCTTAGACATAAGTTGCCAATCGCTAACGCTTAATCGTCAATCGTAAACGAAAGCTAACTGTCTTTGTCGCACTAATATGAAAGAGTGACAGACAAGGAAAACTACGATAACCTACTAAGCGTTAGCGACTGGCAACTTGGCTAAGCATCCTGGTCAGTAGTCAAAAAAATAGGGGGTACATTTGGATCAAGTCTTCGATATTGATTAACCTCGTAAGGCCCATTCTATTTTTAGGACAAGTGAAATAATATCCCAGTGTCCTTAAGAAAGGACATTTTATTTTTAATTTTGGGGCCTACAAAATAAGATTCATATCATATTTCTTTGAAAAATATGACGTCATGGGCCGTTATGAGTAAATTTTATTTTGTTGTCCTAAAAATAGGACGTTGGGCCTTACGACGTTATAATTGGTAGACTGGTAGAGTCAATGATGCTGAGCAAGATCCACCATACTTCCCAAAATGTTTTTATGAAACATTCCTTTTTTGTTACCAGTAATGTATAGGAATCTGGTAACAAAAAAAATGAAAATTCCATACAAACTTTGGGAAATGTGGTGGATCTTGCTCAGACCTACCAAATGTACTAAACTTTTTGAGATATGCTCACATACTGCTCCTTGGTAAATGGGCCAATCAACTTTTCGATCGACATATTTTCTGTCTGCTTCGTTAGTTTCCATGAACTTACAAATGTAAGTCAATGAATACTATACACATATTTACAATGAAAAACAATTGGAATCTAAATATATCGATGTGAACTTGTGTGAGGCCTAACGCATGTACAATTTATAAGCATTTTTTCCAGCAAATTTGAAGAAATTGTCACCTGCGTTACGGGACAAGTGTCGATCGAAAGGTTGATTGGCCCAAATGTTGGTTAGTTTAACACATAAAATCTACATGAAGACTCATTATGAATAATTAACGATATAAAAATATGAATTACGTCCTGACGAGGAAGTTTCACAGAGTGTAAAAATATCTGGAATATAGTCTGGCAAAAATATCTCAAAGAAAACAAAAAAGCGGAATAACGTGAAAAAATCATACGTCTCCTTAGCCACTTACACGTTTTCTTTCGTGCACCTTCATACTCTTCACGCCCTTCACGGTGACAAGAAATGATTGCCTGACTAAATTATAATTGTAAGTAACCTTTTGAGAACATAATTTTTTCTATGTTTATAAGAAGAATTCTTCAGTTTACAATACAATCCTCCAATGTACCTAATATCGATATTTATGCAGCGTGGAAGCATACTCCAACCAATTAGTTCACTATTAAAGTTTTATCTATTCCAATAGCTTAAAGGAATGTAAACAAACAAACCCACGTGACTCGGAAATCGGCTACGATATGGCATATACATAAATTACATATCAGTGGTTAGTCCCTGAGCGGCTAAAAATAGTTCAATGTCACAAGAACATGCTTCTAGTGGGACTTGAAGGTTTTTTTATTACCGGCCACACATGGAGTAAAATCGTCATTCAATACACGTGATCGTTCATTGATTGTGAATAACAGGGTGCTTATACAAGTTGCCAATCGCTAAAGGTGCATTCAGACCAAACGAGCATTCGCTATTCTATCCCCCACTCTACGAAATCAACGAATCGCGTTTTGTGTAACGATCGAATTTCGTAGAGTGGGTACAATTATGGTATTTATTTTATCAGAAACATTCATGACATCGCAATGTTCAAAGATTTGCGTGTAATATTTTTGTAGTAATTGTATATTTATAAATAGTAATTACCTCTCTATAATAATATATACTTATAGTTTGTTTACTTAGAACAAGCCGCTAATGATTATTTGTCCCTTTTGCTCTTATGGACACATTGTTAAGACCGAACGGGACAAAAAATTAATAGCGGCTTGTTAAGTTAACAAACGTTTATAAATAAGGGGGTTACATTTTAATCTTGCACGATGGTTTTAAGAAGTAAAGTAAGTCCGCGTTAATACCCCAGCAGCAGCTCATGGTAGGGACACTGGTGGTTGTGCAACGCGAGCTCTTGACGAACGCCGGTGAATCAGTCGCGGTGAGTCATGGCGACCGTTATTATTTGAACTCGGAACACTCGGAACGTTGCTCTGTCTTGTTATACGCATGTTTGTTCGACACAGACAATCGGTCGTTGCTGTAATGCGCGTCCCTACAGTATTTACATTTTACAGTCTTACTCAAAAGTAACAAAAATAGTTGGTTAGGGCATTTTCAGTTTTCAGGGACATTGACATGGGACATGGTCGTTACAATTGACGTTTGTAACGACAATTAAGTATTAAAATCTTCATAAATCTTAACTTGATTGGTGTTTATATTTTTTCATCACACTTGCGCCATTGCTTGCGTACCTACATAGCGGGAGTAATAGAAAAGTGAAATTCCCTAGGGAGTAATAGAAATGTCAGTACGTCATTTAATAATATTATGTCTTAAATTTTTTTTGTCGGCAAGTGTGATGAAAAACATTGTATGCATCACGGTCGGTAAGTGGAATACTAACTAGAGTAATAAAAGCCCTCCGCCTACGGCGTCGGGCTTCTAACACTCTCGTTAGTAATTCCGTACTTACCCCCCTTGATGCACAACACAAAGTTTATAAAATTAACACCAATATTTCGTTTTTATAAAAATTTATTGTCGTTACAAACCTGACTGCAGTTAAGGTTTTTTTAATCTGACGCTAATTGGGTATCCCTAGAAGTGAAAATGCCCGGTAAGTATTGATGCTCTGACACATTTTACAGCTAGTGTGCTACAGGTGTACGGTATAGTTTGGGAAATATTATTTGACCGACTCTTATCTTACTTAAGACCTTTTATTTTGCATCATTAACAATAGAAAAGTGCTAGACTGCTGATTGTCTAGTAAGTGTTAACGCAAAACAAAAGGTCGTAAGTAAGATAACAGTCGGTCAAATAATATTTTCGGAACTATACCAGTGTTGGAACTTTCAGTCACCACTGTCACCAGTAATGGACGCTTCGATCGTATTGGCCCGACATGCTCTTGGTTATTTATTTGTGACCAGTTGTAAGTTGTAACCCTCGGAAAAACCTTAAACGCAAAGATACGTCCGGGAAAACCGTGCCTTCATTTACATGTCGACGTCAAGTCAACGCCTATTTCCGCCAAGGCGCGGTTCCGAACGAAATGGCGTATCTCGATTACAGCGGCCCAGCTGCGAAAAACGAAATTCGTAAATTTCGAGGATTCTCTGTCACTCAAACGAAGGCGTCATTAGAGACATTAGAGTGAGAGAGACAAATCCTCGAAATTTACGAACTTCGTTTTTCGCGGTAGGGCCGCAAGCCTGCTACCCCGAACACCGAAGTTCGCAAATTCTCTGTCTCTCTAAATGTTGTCTTCGTTCGAGTGACAGAGACAAATTCCCGAATTCGCTATAAGAATGAAGTCGCTACACTTGTTTAAAAATGACCTAAGCAAATTATTAACATCTAAATGCTATTACTCAATACGTGAGTTTCTTGTAGATGCCTTAAACTAGCCTGTAATTATAGTGTGTGTAATATTTATGTGTTTGCAATTGTGCATGGCTTTTTGACATATATATGTAAATTTCTGTATGAATGTGTACTGTAAGTTATTTAGTTGGTATTTGACAGGATTTGTACTTGACAGATTTTTGTTATTCGGTAATTAATTTAATTTAAATGTTCATAATGTACAATACTCAATTTATATTTTTTATTTTTATTTGGATTTTTAATGTCTATTTCCACCATTTTATTTTTATTTTATTTGATTTTTATAATTTTGCGACTATTAGGAATAAGCAGTAATTGGTGTGTGTATACCCAATTGCTAATTTTTATTTTGTATGCCTATCGGCGAAGCATAGAGCTCTCATATAATTTTGTACCAACATTGTTACCTATGTTTACAAATAAATCATTTGAATTCGAAATTCACGAACTTCGGTGTCCGCGGTCCTACCTAACTTGTAGGGCATTTGATTGTTAGTTGTTTATAGAGTTAGAAAAACGTATTACTGTTCACGACACGTGTTTCACCCTGTATAGATAGATTTTCACTTACTTGTCTCATGCTCATATGGTCTTATTTTGCTTGTCAATTAATTCACTATATGTAGGTTATAATGAATTAACTACTAGTACGTATAATTATTGACCGTGACTTATAAAAATGAACCTCAGAACAACGATGCAATTAACATAACCTGACCTACGAGACTCACTAAGTAAGCTAGTAACAACTGTTATATGTAGGCAATACACATACAGGGTGTTTGGGATAACGATGTAGGAATTTCTGGAGGTGGTAAAGAATAAAAGGAGACTAACTGAAAGAGTTTGAATTTGAACCCTATTTACCTTAGTCCAAAATGTGACAGTTTTTTTTTAATCACGTTTTTCAAAATGTTTAGTTTTATACCAAAAATTTACTTAAAAAGTTAAATTTAAAACAAAATATGCAATAAATAGCATTGATTTTTATATAATTAACATAACAATTAGTTGAGTAATAAATAAAAAAAAATTGAACTCCAACTTGCCACATACACACATTTTTTTAATAATTTTTCTAGTTCATCATTCATTACTGATTTCTAACAGTAAATTAAACTTTATAGGCCTGTGAAAAAGAGAGTTCGTGTAAAAACATGCTTAATTTTCTAGGTTTTGTTTGATTAGGTACAAAAAAAGTACAACAAAATAGCAATTAGTTTAAAAGTTATCGTCGATCAATTGTTGGACGCCGTCACCAAACGAAATAAGTTTCTTGTAGTTAGTAGGCAAGTGTGAGTTCAATTTTTTTTTATTAATAAAAAACTGTCACATATTGGACTAAGGTAAATAGGGTTCAAACTCTTCCAATTAGTCTCCTTTACCACCTGCAGAAATTCCTACATCGTTATCCCAAACAACCTGTATATTTACAATATTTACATCATCATCAGCCTATGATAGTCCACTGCTGGACGTAGGCCTCTCCTATTAACTATGCGTATATATAGACGCATTAGGAGGTAAATGCCCATAATCGCCACGCTGGGCAATCGGATTGGCGATCGCAGTAATGTGTCCACTATGATGACGCTGCTGCCCATCATCAATCTTTTATCAAATAATGGTCAGTGACACTTCAATCCCTTAGTCGACTATTACGACACCCGCAGGAGTTGGGGTGGTGACAAATGTATTCTACTGCCGTCACCACACGGCCACATCATTTACACGTGTATGTAGTTAAAATTTATAACTAATATGATTGGCATGATGATTGGCAAGTCAAATCAACATCTTTTTTCGAACTGTCAAAATGATCGCCAGTATCGCCACTATGAAGTTTTTTATGAAATACACCGAAGTGACGTCACGTTTGTATCTTTGTATACTGCCAAATGACATACTCTTTTAAGTTCTATCCAATTTATTATATAGAAGTTCTGTACGAAAATTAGTGTTGTCTACATTTTAGTACATAACAATTTCTTCAAGTAGGTATTATTATAGGTATTATGTTGTGCATAATATGAAATAGGTAATTTTTATTTTAACGTCAGTCAACATCCTTGTTATAAGTTTCACAAGTGGTAAATTCATGCAACGAAGTAGATTTAGCTATATGGCAAAATAAAATTGCCGTCAAAATAAAATTGTACTAAATCCTTTTAGTGTAAAATTTTATTTTAATTTGCAGTTTTTTCTACTAACAGTACACAAGTCGCCTGTCTCTTCAGTGTTCAGACTATAGCTACTTATATACAGGGCGTCCCACGGCGATGCCACATGGAGGGAAAGTACCTTAAATATTATTACTTTATTTTATTTTGAAAATTAAATAATACTGCATTAAAAAAAATCCAAATAAAATTTTGCTTTTTCTAGGCATCGAACCTACTTTAAAACAAAAAAAATTTTTTCGTAATTTTATTCTGTCATCCGAAAGAATGGATAAAAAATAACAATTTTCCTTAAGAAACATAATATCTAAAACTAAAAGAATAACCAAAAAAGTTTGGTTCAAATTAGAAAAAAAATTGTAGTCGGTTCGACTTCCGGGTGAAGCAAGTATTTTTTTGAAAAACTTTGAATGCAGAATTACTACATTTTAAAAATAAAATAAAATCTTCTTTCAGCAAAATACGCTATCTATGATATTTAAGGTACTTTCCCTCCATGTGGCATCGCCGTGGGACATCCTGTATTTCGTAATTTGTCAATGACAAATCCATAACTAATATAAACCATATTAAAATAAGGTACCTATACCTACATGAGAATTTTTTTAGCACTTTGTCAAAATTAGGCAAATTTGGACATAATGCAGGCACAAGGTTAAACACTTACCAAAATAATGAACAATGGGGTAGGTACGATTTCCATAAGTACCCTTACAGTAGTAACCATTTTTATTGATAGTTCTAAACCTACTAAGGTTTTCATTGCGAACTTTCTAACGGTAATGATTTTGTTTCAGTTTTATCATCAATAATCTTAATCTTTTCAATAAAAGTCTAGGGGCATAGGTTACGTAAGAAGTTACTACAGTACAGACCGACTATAATAAATATAATAATGAAGCTTTTTAAATGCCAACGCGTTTATGCGTAGGTAGTAGGTACCAACCAATGAAAGACATTTTCTTAAAATATTGCGGAAAAACAAATAAATAAAAAACAAAATCAGCTAGTCTATGTCCAACCAACTTGTCATTAGAAAAAAGCGCCAAATTAAAAATATTAGGTAGGCGGGAAGAGTTGGCTCTTCATAGTCTTCATAGAAAATTAGAATTAGCCGCCTTTTTCTACTGACAAGCTGGTTAGTATAAGTAACCAAGGTCCCTCCCTACTGGCTGAAAACCTCAAAAAGTCTTGTGAAATGAAATATATACCTAACATGAAGCTTTCAGAAAAAAATACTTACCCTGCCACTTTCTGATCGAATGTAAGATAAGATAAGGCTAAGCTAAATTTTCGCATAGCAACAAAGAAGATGGACAGGCTGGACAGATTAGTTGAAGGATAATTTAAGAAGGGTATTATATTTCTTGCTACCTGGTGAGAGGTAAGTAGACCCACCCCGTCGGATAATACCCAAGCTAGGTACACAACCCAGTAATAACAATGCATTTTGAAACGGGGTAAAAAAGTATAAAAGGATCTCAATTGTCGTCGGGTGGGTAGACTTTTCTAGAAGCTTTAGTTTCCGTTCTGAACTTTTGTTTGCGTAAGTTGGTAGGTAGATGTTACCTGATAGGAGTTTTCGCATAATGTAAGATGATCATCTTTTAATAGATGGGCTTAAGCAGGAGATTAACGGGTAGGTTTAAAATTATTTCAGGTTTAAAAGTAATGTATTAAGAACTTTATGAGGAATAAACGATATCGACTAGACAGATGTCGTGTTTTTGCATGTAAACGGGTTAGACTATCGGCGGTGACCGAACTGAATATGAATAGGTACCTATCTACTTGAAGTCACTAGATCGTACTTTAGCAATGGTCAGTTACATACCTAGTACCTACCTACTATGAATAATACATTTATACAGTAGGTATCTACGTAAATTTAGGTAGGTAGAAAATGTAAACGCGCGTAAATGATTGTCTTTATTTGACTGTAAGAACAGAGCAATGTAAGAAAATAAGTATGTAGGTTTCCTATCATTCAAATTAAGAATAAGTAATAGGCATGCGGAACTGATTAGGGTATAGGTAGGTACATATCTAAGTATAAACTACCTATCAACGGTAAGTGGCTACTTTGTTTAAAAGACAATCCAATGAATTGGTTAAATAACTGAAAACAACGTCCGTTACATCTGTCAGTTTGAATTTTCTTTATAATCTAAATGTGGGTACACATATACTATTCAAGTAGATACACTCCACATGAAAATTGAACACTAAAACGAAAGACGAATAATTTAAAAACAAATAAAACGCGCAGCTTGCGCGCACGTGGTACCTACCTAGTTTAAAAAAAAACTTATGTTGAAAACTAGTTACCTAGATGAGTTAAGTACCAAGAGGGGAAGGAAGTGACATTGCATTGCAAATATGTGCAGCTGTTATTTGCGCACAAAGCCGCAGCCGCGCCCCCTATTTTTATTTTTGTTTATGGTCTGACCATGGCGAAACGTGCCTACTACCGGTAATACAGTTTTTTTTTTCAATGTTACCAACGGAAACAATTTTAAAAAGTTACAGATTGGAACTCAATTATCAAGAAACATAAGTGGGTAGGCAGTGGCACATGTGAAAGATCGAGATAAAGAATTTCTCCGCGCTTGCGGTCAGCAAACGGACAGTGATCAATCTCGAGCGAAGGTCAACGACATCTGTCAGCAGACCCGGTCAAAACGATCTGACCCGGTCGCAACATCCGGATGGCTTACACGTGGTGACCTTTGCCGCCAACGTAAAAAGTTTGATAAAAACTGCGCTTACTCGTAAACTTAGATACCCCATTGTGGTTTTAATTGAAGCGAAGCGTGTACTACGAAATGAATGAAACAGCTGTAAGCGTAACGACAATAGGTACATTAAATAAAGGTATTCCGAGGATTCGGCGGCGATGCAGCGGTCAAACCGCTATGCGCCGAGCTGTAGGTATGTTACGATTTACCACACAAACCGGTCTGCACTCGTGTCTACCTACTCGATACAGTCACCCTGTACTTTCTTACAAAGCCACACATATCACAAGATATCCAAGTTGAACCACAGATCAAATATTGTTTCAACGATATCGATTAGGAGCGGGCACTGTAACGGTTATTTTGAAATTCGAACAAAGTGACAGGATCCAGTTTACTTTTACCTGGTTTCCCGCCACGTCAGTGGCCACATGCAGGCCGGGATTGGTGCAATTTGATAGGAGACACAACTGTTACACCGAATCACGGTCTAAGCGTGGCCACCGCAGTGAACGACCGGCCCAGGTAACGGGATCGCGCGCCGCGGATGCTGCGTAGCGGTCTTCGACGACCGGGCCCGCTTGGATAGGCCGGGACTGGTGCAATATCACAGAAACCGAATATAGCGCCAGTCACCGCCCAGCCACACGGGCCTCCCGGACAAAGGATGTCTGTAGACACGCCGTTGTCGCTCGCGAACACAGCCAATCTTCCATCTTCTCTCGACGTCCGGAGCTTTTGTGATCTCGGAAATTCATCGTTAGTGAAAGTCACACACTTTATTTGAACGGTATCGGAACGCGCGTATTTTGGAAAGAGCTGCGCGCGTGCGGCGCGCGCGGCGGCCGGCGACGGAGTGTCGGGTAGCGGGGAGGCGACGCCGGCGCAGCTGTCGCGCACCCCGCCCGCGCGCCCCGCACCCCGCAGGCCCTTTATCGTTCTGGGAAGTGGTTCCTGAACTTCCCGATTGTATTACCCGACTCCTCTACGTTACCCGATTATCGGGTAAAAATTTAACTTTGAAAGTTGTGCTCCTTGACCGGCTATGACGTCGTTCGTGTTCGCGTGATCACTCGTGTCGTGTAGCATTGATACAGATATCAAGGTGATTGAAATTACAATTTACAATGTGTTTTATCGGAACTGGAATCCTGTGAACGCATATAAAGTAGTTTCGCATACACTTTCATTTTAAATTTAAATATAAGTCCAATTTGTGGAACCGGTCGATTAATCGATTAAAATAAAAGATTTTTAATGAGTTATGTCGAATATGACGAGTGTGGGCGGCGAAGATGTTGAGCTTTGCTCAAGATAATGAATGAATGTAATCAAAATGAAACTCCTGACCTAATTGTAACAATCTAGTTGATTTTGCTTTAGTTTTTAATAATCATAAATTCGCATACGTTTTGTAACTGTTAGTCGTAGGTTCATTGTAGTATTTATTTGAAACGAAGACTTTTTTTGCCACGGCTCAATGTTTTCTAAACACAATTTTGAATCTATCCATCCCAGTTGTGGTATTGTACCAATTTTAATAGTTACTTCCCATCTTTATCAAGTTTTTCTCATCTAGATGATCGAACAGACAGTAAATATTTTGGCTGGTGAATCAACATTTTAGAACCACTTATTTTTTTACCTGATAAAAGTCGCCGTGCAAGTTATGGTTATACAAAACCAGATTGTGATAAAACTGGGCTGTAAACATGCAATCACAAAGAAATCAAGTATTTCAATTAAACACCACTGGTTTTCAAAGACTAAATTCTGTTGATTTCTGTTCATGCCCCAGGTGCTTACTTCTTATGTAATTGTCTGAAGATATTTTGCACTTTCTCGATGAAAGCCATTTTTTCGAACTTACGTATATAATGGTAAATAATTAGTCGTTTGTTACTTGACCAATAAGTGAAACCTACCTACATGCATGTCAAGATCTAAGTTTTTAGTTAATACGTAATAAAGAATCACGAGCTTTATTCCTTACAAAAAATACTATTAAAAAGTCAACCATAAAACTTACACTTGGTTATCCCGAAAACCGTTAATCGGGACAAACGAGTCTTGCAGCTGGCAACCCTGCGATGTTCGACATTCAAACCGATCCCGCGGCCTACCTGCGAGCCACAGATTATCGAACGTCGGGATAAAATAAAGCAAAAATAAAAAAATATCCACAGACAATATCTTCAAGCACGAGCCACGTGGTCATAGGTGTTATTTATCACAATTGGAACTAAATGACGTCACGATTTTTTATTGTGACATATGGGTCGTTTTTTTTTTAATTTCGCCGTGGATTTTCCCCGGTGCAGTGTATAATCGATCGCAGTTCGAAGGGGCAGATGTTTGAATGGTTTCGAAAGTAATCGGCAGCCTTTATTGCATTACAAACTGCTGTATTTCATTTTGAATTGGAAAATTATTCCACGCGAACTGTAATTTTAGGGCCCTACATAAATAGGAGCCTAGACTAGTTTCGGGCCGCAAATTGCCTAGGTATTCCCTTATTCTTATGATGTATATAGATAAGAAATGCGTATTAAGTTTTGCATCTTTTGATAATTTTCAATTTAAGTAATAGATAGTAATTACATATTTAGTTTTCGGTCTTATTGTCCTACTTACCTATTTAGAAAAGTAAAAAAATCATCGTAACAGATAACTATCCATATTCTAAATCCATGCAGATAACCAATAACCATAGCTTGCTAGAATTACCATAGACAAAATTACAAATATACGCGTTCGTTAATTTTTTTTCTGCGTAGGTAGCTGTTGAATACAGAATAGGTAATTATTTATACAGTACAACTACCCGCAGTTAAAACAAAACATCCATGAATGGTGGCGGGACGTTTCGTTTCATGTAAATTGGAACATGACGTATCTATTAAAATCATTTTTTTCATGTAGGTATTACTCCTATTCGTTATTTATGATAATGTTGAACGCGGGCTTTTTCTGCGCGAGTCTCGATGATCTTAAAACAGGAACGTAGGAAATCGTTTAAACCGATTCTAATTAACGAAAAGGCCTAGGTACATTTTAAGTCTTTCTGACGAGCGAGATGTCAATTCCGTACAAATTACAATGCATATGTGTAATTTGTACGGAATTGACATCTCGCTCGTAGGTACCTCTATTACCTCTTAAGAATATATTTATTCAAACGAGATATTCAATTAGACTAGAAACACAAATAAACTGACTTATGCTAGCTAAATAAAGACAAATAAATTATAATAATAAACATTAGGATAATTTGACAAAAGTCAACTTGCGCCATTGTAATTTCAATAATTAGATACATAAGGTTTAGGGATATTGTTTGGGCTATTTCCATAATTATAAGCAAGAGTAGGTACTGCTTAAACATATTTAAAACATTTTTCACACTTGCTGTGTAAGCGCGCCATTGCTTGCGCGCGTAGCGGGAGTAATAGAAAAGTGAAATTCCCTAGGGAGTAATAGAAATGTCAGTACGTCATTTAATAATATTATGTCTTAAAACTTATTTTTTGGTTGGCAAGTGTGATGAAAAACATTGTATGCATCACGGTCAGTAAGCGGAATACTAACTCGAGTCATAAAAGCCCTCCGCCTGACGGCGTCGGGTTTCTCACACTCTCGTTAGTAATTCCGTACTTACCTTCCTTGATGCACAATGTACTATTATTTATGTAAGTCCCTACCAGTGTAACAAAATTACAAAAAAAAGATATCCTTATAGGAATTCGAATCCAGAAGACCTGAGGTCCTACCGCGAACCACGAACGAAGTGTTGCCTCTCTCTCGCACTCGTGAATTCGTACATCAGTGTAACAGGCAGGCAATAATTCGTTCGTAGTTCGCGGTAGGACCGCTGGCCTACTACCGCGAAAATTGAAATTCGTGAATTTCGAGGATTTTTCTATGTCACTCCAACGAAGGCGTCATTAGAGTGAGTGACAAATCCACGAAATTAGCGTATTTCAACGTTCGTGGTAGGGCTGCTGCTTCGCAAGAAGATATCGTCTACGCAAAGGTCGCCATATGCATAGATAGTTTAGCGACTGCCGGCAATTTTCCAGCGACTCGCATTTTCCCACGTTTCCCGCGCATTACCGTCAGTGACCACTTACCGCCACCATCATTTTCAGCCGTAGCCGTTACTTATGCGCGATCTCTGTTTTTATCGAAATCTGTTCTTAGGAAACATGGCAAACAAAAATAATGTCATTATTATTAAATCTAAAATCGAACCGTCTTGTATTTTGAGCACCTACCTAATTACAAAACTCAGTAATTGAAAATTCTCTTTCTATGTGAACAATACAACAAATCCAGAAGATAAAAAAACTATTTCCAGGAATTTATTTGTTTGTACTTCCTTAACAATCAGCTGATATGTCCTTTTGTTTGAGCTTTCTAATTCTTAACAAAGATAGGGGCTTAGGCCCTATCTGTACGGGCGGGGCGCAGTACCTGCATTTCCCAGGTACGGATATTGTAGCCATTTAATACCACGCTCGAAGACAATAAGCAAATTTCGGGCTAAATAAAATCTCCATACCGATCCGAGAGCATTTTTTTGCAAATAA
>JALPQI010008934.1:0-54545 GCA_025490895.1 Thaumatotibia leucotreta
CCTTTTTAACATTACCTCCATCGAACCTCACTGGGCGGCTCCATCCCTTTAAGACCATCAATACGTAACGAAATAAAGATTTTTGTATTTTTTGTGTATTTTTGAACCTTTCAATGTATGGCAACCCTAAACTTAGTCGAGGGCGCGTGACGTAGATTGGCTACAATCTTGCCTACAAATGCTGTGACATATAGAATGTTGATATTATTCGGAATACCGAGCTTTAAATTATTTTTAGGATATCCTGTTATCCTCGTCTGCTTTTGTTTAACTTTGTAACAGGTTTTAAAGTTCAGATAGTATTAGTACTCAAATAAATAATCTATATTGTTGCCGATTTCTAAGAATGAACTTTTGACAGTTTAGAAATGAGCCTTATATATATGATGTTAAGACTATCGAAAAAATGGTGAGTTCTTACACTCATATTAATAAGGATCAATCTATAACTGTCAAAAGTTCATTCTTAAAAATCTGCAACTATAAAAACAATGTCATTAATCATTAAGTAATTCATTTGAATATTGTTATTAAAAAATAATTTACATTATTTTCTTTTCATTCATAATTTTGCATAAGCGCACCGTGCCTAAGGTGACCGTAACCATGGCAATAAGAGACAAAAAAAATGACGATTAAGTAACTCAAAATAAAAAGACACGAAAACAGTATCGACTGTTTTATTTGTAATGCTAAATAATTAAAATAAAACTATGAAAACGGATAACATATATTAACAAATTTTAACTTCATTCCGACGTTTCAAACACTTTACAGGGTTCGTGGTCTGCGAATAACTGCGGATGGCGAGTTTATCCGTTTTCATAGTTTTATTTCATATGTTCTCCTCGCGGTAACCAAATAAAATGCTTAATAATTAATTATATAAAGCAAGTACACACACGACTCAAGATGAGGACACTGAACTCAAACTCAAAACACTTTTATAATTACCCTCCTGTTGCTTCAGAAAACACTTGAAATTCTTTTTCATTAGTCATCTCAAAAATTCATAGAACCAACGCAGCAGCGTGGTAATAAAATGAAAATGTTTTTAGGAAAGCGAGTCTTGAGACAGTATCATCTGTATGAGAGTTTTTTTATGTAAGTTTACATGATGATTATAAGACAGTCAGACCTTATGAATAAAGTCCATTCATGTAAACGATTCTGTATTAAAATCAATAATATTAATATTTTCTTCGGTTACCGCGAGGATTACTCATGAAATAAAACTATGAAAACGGATAAACTCGCGTATATTAACTAATTTTAACTTCATTCCGACGTTTCGAACACTTTACAGGGTTCGTGGTCTGCGGATGACTGCTGTCATATCAATAATATTAGTTGTTCAAAATTAAATAAAATGTACCTATTATTATTTTAGATCTCCATTATGTTAACAACCTTTTCCTAACTAGTGCGGAAAAGTAAACTTTGCGCGTTAATTTCTCTTAAGGCACTTGTTATGAAAAAAGTCGTTCGATACTCGTGTAAAAACTTATTTGTAACGAAATGTACTATTTCAGTACAGGTGGCGCTTTTTTTACGCGCTCGAGTGCGAGAAATGGTTCGGAGAGAAACGTCATACGATACACACACGAAAACGAAATTCGTAACCCTTGGTCGTACTTTAATTTATCTCCACTAGTTTCGATATTCGATAAAACACCTCGGTCAATCCCTCTGACAGTTTAATTTTTGCTATGAAGAATTGCGCTGCTTGTTCATAGCTTAGTAGCTCGCGGTGAGACCAGTGTCTACCTATAGTACCTATCAGCTATCGACTGAAGTGTCATCGGACTAGCAACGTTACTCTATCGCGCCCTGCAACCGGGTTAATTAAACATGGCCGACGGTATTCTGCAAACAGTTGATGTGTTTCTAAGAACGCATTCAAACTGGGCTTTATTTTACTAGCAGACAGCTGTGTTAGAAGTAAATATAAGTATATGTCAGCTTCCGTACCCTAGTTGGTAGTGACCCTGCCTACGAAGCTGGAGGTTCTGGGTTCGAAGGCATTATTTTGTATAAGTATTTATTTATCACAAATATTTGTTCCTTGGTGGAATGGTCGTGGCTGTCTATGTATCTAAGTATCTATTATATATATCTTCGCTTGGTACCCACATCACAAGCCTTAATTGAGCTTACCGTGGGACAAAGTCGATTTGTGCAAGATGTCCCAAGATATTTATTTATTTAAGTACCGGCAAAGTCGGGTTACATTAATTTTAGGGGGTAACATTGCCCACCCAAGAAAATCCACCTTGGAAAATTAATAATTGAATTAAAACAAGGTTGATTGCTTGACAACGTTTGGTTAAAATGATAGATGCCATCTTTATATTTATTTTAGTCAATCAAAGCGGTGCTTTTCGTGTGGGCAATGTTATGCCCTATGGCTACCCGTGTTTGCGGTACTTTAAGTAAAAAACCTAAAATCTGAAATAGAATTGGAGATCAAAACTAAACCAATGGGATACTACCACAAATTCTTGGGTGAATCAACTTTTTTCTTTGTGTTATTGCCTTGGTTATGGTCGGTTGAGTCACGCTGGTCGTATGTAAAATTATGCTTCTGAAATTATGCAAACATGCAAGTAGTGCATGTCTGTAGGTGGCCCATTAAGGAATGAACTTACCTATTAACAACAGAAAAATGCGTGTCGTGGTGTAAAAACAACCAACAATAATTACATTCCCCATCACCATCTTTCAACGCAAGTCAGCTAAGACTAGAAAAAAAACACTCACATTACCGCCCCTAGAACAATGATTACGGTCATAAATTTGCCAGCACAATCTTGTCTAGTGTATGAGAATTCGGCCATTTTGTGGCAATAACAAATGACGGGAGCTAACAGATTAATCGTTTATTGTTTGCTTTTTCGCTCTCGCTGCCGTATTCATCACGGATGCATGTATTTGGCGATATTCGGGTGTCGGTGGAGTGTTTTGGTATTTTCTTTATTTATTTTAACATCAAGGTGCATTTAGACCAAACGAGCATTCGCTCATTCTATCCTCTACAATATCAAAGAATTTTGACGAAGCAAGTTTTGTGTAACGAATTTCGTAGAGTGGGGGATAGAATGAACGGATGCTCGTTTGGTGTAAATGCACCTTTATTATGTGTATAATAAATTGCGCAGCAAATGTTGTCTGAATTTTTTGGCCACGTGTAACTTCCGTATCAACACATTTCATTTATTATATCGTTTATTTAAAGAAGGGTAGATTGCGGTTTACGGTCCTTGTATTCTTATTCGGTATTATTGTTTTTTACTTATAACGTACATGCTTTACTAAATCAATTTTACAATGAAACACATATTCTACAAATATAATATCTGCACCTATAGTTTCAGATTCCTAAGAATGAACTTTTGACAGTTATAGATTGATCCTTATTAATATGAAGGTCAGACTCACCATTTTTTCGATATTCTTAACGTCATATATATAAGGCTCTTTTCTAAACTGTCAAAAGTTCCTCCCGCGGACGGTCCGTCTGTGGAATGAGCTCCCTGCCGAGGTTTTCCCGTTGGACTAAGGTATGGTTCCTCAAAAGAGGACTGTTCTTATTGGGTCGGCAACGCGCATGTGACACCCCTGGGGTTGGAGGCGCCCATAGGCTACGGTGACTGCTTTCCATCAGGCGGGCCGTATGCTTGTTTACCACCGACGTGGTATAAAAAAAAAAGTTCATTCTTAGAAATCTGTAACTGCATATGAGTATAACTATTTGATGTTTTGCACATTGTAGCGGGCAGTGAAGTGAATCTTGATTCAGATTATATTGGATTCCGAGGAAGAGGAATTAATATAAGTAACACGCAAATAAATAAATACCAAGTTGCATCGCATCAATAAAATGAATATGAGTTACCTTCGCAACTTATTACTAGGCAGAGAAGGTTTAAATTTGAATACAGTCAACATGTTTATGTAGGCGACCATACAGCCGTCTGAACAAAATTACAATAAATCAAAAGAAAACCGAGTGTTCGAATCTCATTCGGGGTAGATCTTTCACATTGTCATGTCTTCTACAGCCGTTTCGAGTGCGAACTCTGTCTCGTCTCTAAAATAACTTGTAAAAAGAACAAAATCTCTGATTTATGGTCATCGACATTGATGGACAGCCAGACAGTCTTTCAAAACTAAATTACACCTACATATACTTTAAAGATTTAGCGAACATAAGTAAACATAAATTAATACAATCAAACTAATGCACGTACACAACTGCAGTAGTTCCAATAACTGTGTCGCAGTCGGTTTACTCCGACACCAAGGCTTATTTACTAATATACTGTCAAGTGCAAAAATAAGCATCGAAAGAATTAGAGTGGACTGGGACATATTTTTGTTTTTTTTTTTTTGTGTACATCTTATTTTGTCTTTGACTGTAATCTAAATAAACTGAATTTTTCTGTAATACAATAATTATTTTTACTTTAACAATGTAAAACTAGGTAGAAATGCTTACAGTACCCGACGATAAAGTTAGCACATCGGTCTCTGGAAAGAGACACAGGTTTATAGACCGTTGTCTCTCTCTAACATATATGTGACGTTTATGCAATATTATTTTTCACACCACCTATTCGAATACGGGTCTTTTCTTCCCTGCTAGGAGGGATCAAAGGGGCATTTTTCTGTTCAAGGTCTTTCTATTGCCAACCTAAAAAAATTACAATGAAATATGAAAATAAACAGTACGTTCATAATTGATAAAAAATTCTTCAGAATCGATTATTTGCATAAATATTAAATATGTGATATATCTTTTATTTTTCTCATGATTGGTGTGAAAAGCAGTATGTGTCACATGGTATCAAAATTATTTCGTCTTGGGCGTTAACGCTTGAATCCTTCATTACGCTCAGGATTGAATATACGCCCACGCCGGAAATATACCATTTTGATCTTTTGTGACACAATCTACTATTGTCTCTTTCCAAAGACCGATGTGCAAACTTTATCGCCGGGTACTGTACAAAGTAAAACAATGACACTAAACAGATTAACTTAAGCCAAGTTTACTATATTTGCGAATGGTACTTCAAGTCTGTATCAGCGCTTCAAGACATTACGAGAACGAAAACGCATATCGCTGACTAAAAAGCGCAAAATACTTCGACCGACGCTGGACAAAAGGCACCTAAATCGAATCTCAAGTATCCTCAAACTCAAATAAAAGCCTTTAAAACCGCGGTCACGCTGGCAACCCTATTATTCTCACTTGTCGTGGGATACATTTTCTTGGCACATACAACGAGTGGCGATTTAGCTCTGTCGGCTGTTAGGGTTGGCGATGATTTGACAGTCGTTGAGTAGAATGAAATGTTTGTAATAATGAGAAACCAACTGACATTAAAGCTACTAAGCTTTAATACATGATTGGTGCGACGCGCAATCATCATCATCTCAGCCATAAGACGTCCACTGCTGAACATAAGCCTCCCCTCTGGACCTCCACATGTACCGGTTAGATGCGACCTGCATCCAGCGTGTCCCGGCAACCTTCATAAGGTCGTCTGTCCATCTTGTGAGTGGACGTCCTACGCTGCGGTTGCCTAGCCGTGGTCTCCACTCGAGTACTATTCGACCCCATCGACTATCTCTGCGTGCAATGTGGCCTGCCCATTGCCACTTCAGCTTACTAATCCGGAGGGCTATGTCTATGGCGACGCGCAATAGACCTACATAAATATCCCTTCGATATTTTTAACGGTGATTGGTAACTTTACCACAACAAATAATAGTCCAATAGTAGCCGTACCATGAGTTGGAAAGTAAAGGATACGTTAATTTACTCATTTTTCTTTCTATCGCGCTCGCTCTGACATATTGGAACAAGCACGATGGCCTGCTTTACGTATCGAGTAAAACCTAACGTTACCGATGCTTGCAAAGTCATGTTACGGCTACAGATTTCTACAAAACCAGAATTATTATTTAATATTAAAATAAATATCTTGGGGCATCTCACACAAATCGACCTAGTTCCACGGTAAGCTCAATTAAGGCTTGTGATGTGGGCACCAGGCGACGATATATATAATAGATACATATAGATACTTAAATACATAGACAGCCATGACCAAGGAACAAATATTTATTACATAGAGGACGGAGGCTGACAAAAAAGAATAAAAGATAATAAATAAATAATAAAAATAAATATCTTGGGGCATCTCACACAAATCGACCTAGTTCCACGGTAAGCTCAATTAAGGCTTGTCATGTGGGTACCAGGCGACGATATATATAATAGATACATATAGATACTTAAATACATAGACAGCCATGACCAAGAAACAAATATTTGTTATAAAGAGGACGGAGGCTGACAAAAAAGAATAAAAGATAATGTTGGTAAAATGCATTTTCTCAAACTTGCTACGGAATGTTGATGTTACTTACTTTAAATTAAACCCGGAAATACTATGTACCCGGTGTCATTTGCTAAGATGATATGTAAAGAGATTTCATGTATTTATTTCACACCTAGGACTGCAAACAAACCGTCTTTTGTTTTGAAACGTCAAATTGTGACCTAGTGTCACTTGACATTCAGCCACAGAAAAAAAAGAATACCTCAAACAGATTTAAAAAAAAAGTTAGGCGCGAAAGTTTTTTTTTTAATGTTGTACGATACTGGTTTACTGATATTGGTTTATTTACAAATGAAATAGTATGGTTCGGCGAAATCAGTTCGTTTTATTTCATGGCAAGTTTGAGAAAAGCACTATACAAATCTCGGCGAGAAACAGGGTTACAGGCCGCGTATTCCTATCTGGCCTCAGTTCCTTCGGCCAGATATATCTACTTGGCCTGTAACCCTTCGTTTCCCGTCCTCTATAGTAATGTACTATTACTCGTTATCTTTTCCTAGACTTGAGTTTTACAATCACACGATGTAGTTCAACTTTCCAAACAGACATCTAACATTTAACGAAGTGCTAGCCCTACATCCGCAACTTCCACGCCAACTTATCCGGTATCTTCAGCAATTTAAACTTTATCCCCCCGAGTTACAAGCCCCAGTGGACGCACCAACTCTTTGTTTTTGCTGCAATCTTGAAGGAATGCAAAGTGCATGGATGCCTTACAAAGGATCTCGGGGATTACCCTAAGGTTTTTAAATTTTCAATGGAAATTACGTATTCTTTGTCTGCCTGAGTGTTGAAAACGTCAACTGAGCTCTTAAGGATTTGATGATGAATATTTGTGCATTTATGGGCGCACTCAGGTGACAGATTTCATATGCGAAGCACGAGATACATAGTGTTATGTCTTACTATTGAGGCCTTTGTGGTTTATAATATGTGAACCAGGGATCGGAACCGGCTTTTTAGAAAAACCTCGAAATAGTTCAATATTTTAAAATGTTTTACACTCTTTATGTATGTAGTATTTGAATACTGCTACATTTTATATAACTATTAAATCACATTTTTAAATTACTCCATTAACAAAAAATTATAAACCGAAGAACGAAATTCGAACGGTTCTTTTTTATGGAGAAAAAACCGGTATCCTATCCCTGGTGTGAACTATGAACCCATTGTTTTAGGTTATTGCAGTAAATTCGATTTGTTTTATACCATTAACGTTGAAAAATGATACTATAATTCCACTATCCATATTATAGTTAATAGTTACTTATATAGGTACAGGTCCTAGGCCTTTACGATACTAGCTACGTTCTGCAGTCAGCTTAGGTAATCATTTTATGTTACATTATAGGCCGCCTTTATGGAAAAAGCATTATCGTATTATTTTATGTATTTATTATTTATTTATAAGCATGAAATAAAACTATAAAAATTGATAAACTGGCGTATATTCATTTAATTTAATTTTTGTCCGACGTTTCGAACACTTTACAGTCGCCCGCAGACCACGAGCCCTGTAAAGTGTTCGAAACGTCGGGATGAAGTTAAATTTAATTAATATACGCAAGTTTATCAGTTATTATAGTTTTATTGCACGAGGGGTGAATATCTGATTCACCCCTCTCTGATTATATTCGTTAAAATGTGCTACTTGGTCATTCAAAGGTACCTTATACAAATGACGAAGTATAACATTGAAACGTTTAGAAACTTCGGCAAAAATAATGCCACCAAAATTAGGCGGTTCAAACGCTCAGATATTCACAACTTGTGAATATCTGAACTAGTGAATCACAAGGGTAGCCGAATAATCTTTATAAGCAATAATAAAAAAGTTTTATAACCGGTTAAACTAACCATTAAACTGTCCAACAGGCATGCAGTCCCGGTACCAAGTGTCAGCGATGGAGCAAGTGACAGAAGTGGGCGCGAACGGCGCGGTCCTGCGCATAGAGCCGGTGCGCGCGCAGCGGGACGACGCGACGTACGAGTGCGTGGCGGAGAACGGGGTGGGAGACGCGGTGTCCGCTGTCGCCACGCTCACTGTCTTTGAAGGTCAGTTTAATACGATTAAATGTGTCAAAGGTACTAACTACTAGTGTATTACTACTACGGAATGCAGAACCAGTTATGATTTCTATAAAATAACCGGTTAAATTCATGAAAAATTAACCGGTATAGCATTAGTGGATCGTTCCCGGTAGTTTCCCAATCTTACTACAGACAACGTTTCCATTTGATAATATTCCGCGTACTGAGTTGGGTAAGTTACTGGAAACGACCCATCACTATTTACCCAATTAACTACAAAAAACATGCTTACGGATGACAACTAATCTCTATTGATTTCGCAAAGATTCTAATAGCCGATTTCTTCTAAATCGATGGTACATAAACGTTAGGCATGCTATTAAGAAATTACTATGAAAAGTAGATGATTCAAGCGTCCTTGCTCATGAATCATTTGGGAGTCGCATTGAGCTAAGCACAAATTGACAGCCAATAAACAAAGCCCGGATCATAGCGTGTACTTGAGCAAGTGACGGAGGTGGGCGCGAACGGCGCGGTCCTGCGCATAGAGCCGGTGCGCGCGCAGCGAGACGACGCGACGTACGAGTGCGTGGCGGAGAACGGGGTGGGGGACGCGGTGTCCGCTGTCGCCACGCTCACTGTCTTTGAAGGTCAGTTTACTCTAAGACCAGGGTATTATAAACGACACTGTTTCCACGGAGTATCACTGCTCAAGCGCTCTAAATAAATTTCATGCGTCTTATAGATTTACACAAGCATTAGCTTAGAAATAATAGGTCGACGCATATTTGATGGACACTCACTGTCTTTAAAGGTCAGTTTAATACGATCAAATGTGTCAAAGGTACAAACTACTAGTGTAACTACTACGGAATGCAGAACCAGTTATGATTTCTATAAAATAACCGGTTAAATTCATGAGAAATTAACCGGTTTAGCATTAGTAGTTACATTTACCCATTTAACTACAAAAATTATGCTTACGGAAAACAACTGATCTGTATTGATTTATCGCATAGATTCTAATAGCCAATTTCTTCTAAATTATGGTACACAAACGTTAGGCACACTATTAAGAAATTACTATGAAAAGTAGATGATTCAAGCGTCCTTGCTCATGAATCATTTGGGAGTCACATTGAGCTAAGCGCCAATTGACAGCCAATAAACAAAGCTCGGATCATAGCGTGTGCTTGAGCAAGTGACGGAGGTGGGCGCAAACGGCGCGGTCCTGCGCATAGAGCCGGTGCGCGCGCAGCGGGACGACGCGACGTACGAGTGCGTGGCGGAGAACGGGGTGGGGGACGCCGTGTCCGCTGTCGCCACGCTCACTGTCTTTGAAGGTCAGTAAGACACACAAATACTAGGTCAATGCATATTTGTACGACATTCACTGTCTTTGAAGGTCAGTTTAATATGGTAAAATTTGTCAACGTTACAAACTATATAGGTATTTACTACTAGTTACTAGTGTAACCACTAGGGAATGCAAACAGTTATGATTTCTATAAAATAACCGATTAAATCCATGTAGAATAACGCTCACTGTCTTTGAAGGTGAAATTAATATGGCTCAACCTTTGTAAGGCAGAGAGAATATGTCTCCCACCATGTTTCAACAACAGTTGCTGCAATTTTACTTTCAATATTACTATAACACGCTCCTATTCAATTTTGTCGATAGTACACAAACGTTAGGCACGCTATTAAGAAACCACTATGAAAACTAGATGATTCAAGCGTCCTTGCTCATTAATCATTTGGCAGTCAAGTTGAGCTAAGCACAAATTGACAGCCAATAAACAAAGCTCGGATATAATGGAAGCTAAACAGGGATCGGAACCGGTTTTTTATAAAAACCTCGAAATAGCTCAATATTTTTAAATGTTTTACCCTTTTTACGTAGTACTCAACATTTTATTTAATTATAAACACCGTATTTTCGAATTACTCCATTAACAAAAAATATATATACCGAAGAACGGAATTCAAACCATTCTTTTGTATGGAATAAAACCGGTATTCGATCCGTGGTTCTAAAGCTTGTATGACTCGTATCAGTCGCATCCATGAAAAGTGACAGCTTGATTACCACCGTTTCCTTATCTCGATATCGTAAAACATCAAACAAGTGAAAGAACAATCGATAGCCGTTTCCACCTCACTTCTCCCCCAAGCCTATATGAGTGTCAATATGCTCAGCGTCAATATGCAATATGCGACTCTATACTTACTAAACCTCGTATGTGCAACTCTGACTTTATGGGAACAACACCCTTATTCAGAATAAAAGAAAGGTGACATTCCCATGAATTTCTTGCTGAAGATCCAAGGTTGAAAGCAACGATATGCGACGCTTTGCAAAGTGGAACCACCTTACGTCTTTCACATTGTTGACATTGTAGAAATGCATTCATATTCCAGTTTAGAGTTGTATGTGTCTTGTATGCAATAATGTAGCTTTTTCAATTTAATGGGGAGAAACGGTTGTTTACGTTAACCACATTGTATTCGTAGTAATGTAGTTTTACTATTATATTTTATTAATGTTTTATTGAGGGACTATTTTGGTCAAATTGACCTAGTCCCGCAATAAGTCTATTAAAGTTTTTGCTACTACAGTCGACAAGAATAAAAATGTAAATACTATATGCCCGCTCTTTTTAAGGCACTTGTCGCACCGTGAGTGACTAAGTCGTAAGTATGAGCTGTTCGCTATAGAAACTACCAAAAGATAAACGCCCCCGTGTGAACAAGAGAGACACGGAAAATAAATGAAAATATATAATTTTTCCGCATAGTCAGTCAGCAATGTCTTATATATACTCGTAGTTGCTTTAACCTGGGTGCGAGCATAATATCTTAAGTTTGACAACCCACAACCCACGCCTGTCTCTTTTTATTCAATGTAATCGAATAGAGATGGGTAGCCGCGAGAAGGCCGCGTATTGCTGTCAAACACAAGATGTGTTTAGCCTCTGGGATACAGGGTTTTTGCGCCAATTGTACCTATTTTAAGTAAGACATTGCTATCTATGAAGCAAAATTATATATTTTAATTTACTATCCCACACCACATATTAGACAGTAAATCTTCCATTCTTAAATCCAGACATAACTAAACTGCCCTATCGTTCGATCGCTCTCACCATAAAGGCTCAATATTAAAGATATCAACATATTTGCAACCTTATTACTAAGGAATAAGAAGCAAAAATTGTCTTCTGACGGCGACTTCACCAATAAAGAACTTAAAGTAAAGGATTGCACGATAGGAGGTTTGTTCCCATTGCGGCTTAGCGGTACGACCTCACAGATCTTACCTGTTAGATGGCGCGTTTAATTCCGGAGGCACTATGCAAATGAATATGCACTAGCTGTTCGGATCAGAAATTAGAAGAATCAAGTCTTTAGTGGCAGTTTGCTTGAAAAATAGCCCCATGGGGTAGAAAAATTCTTGAGTGGCGACCAGTAACCGGAATAGGCCCAAGACTAACTTAACTGACGATATGGTTAAAGTTAATCCCTCCTGTGGTCTGTCAAATAAAAGAAAATTCAAATTTATAATTGCATTGGCGACACACGTCCTTTCGGGTCGCCTCCACAGTTGAGAGGTTAATAGGACGCATCTAATCTAATAAAGTTGGTTACTTAAGTAGGTAACAAGAAAATAAAATACAGTGAAATCTAAAAGAAACTACTCATAGTAATGTAATTTTCACTCATAGTAAATATTTGTTCCTTGGTCATGGCTGTCTATGTATTTAAGTATCTATCTATATATGTTTTATATATATCGTCACCTGGTACCCACATCACAAGCCTTAATAGAGCTTACCGTGGGGCTAAGTCGATTTGTGTAAGATGTCCCAAGATATTTATTTATTTTATTTAACTACAATTTTTAAAACAATAAATACATTGTCTTCGTCTCCAAGAATAAAATTGCTTTTGTATGGTGACGCTCGTAGGTGTTCTATTGCTTTATAGTACTTGTATGTGTAAGATTTCACTGGGTCGAAGTGTATCTGCAAAGACCCCACCATTAAAATAACACTGTCAGACGCTCTTGGTGTTTTACCTGAACTCGTCAACGTCTAAATGCTGGAGGTAGTCATTGGCCCGATTTTTTTTTCGAACTAGACTCTATCAGATACCAAATCTCTCTATCGAGTACCAAAAACAGGACCATCCTTTGCATGTGTCAAATTAAGTGAGTAATTATGTATGTCCAGACAGTCCACTCACAAGATGGATGGACGGTATTAGGTCGCCGGGAGACGCTGGATGCAGATCGCTTCCAACCGTACATATGGAGCTCTAAAGAGAAGGCCTAAGTTCAGTAGTTCAGCAATGTCTTATGCCTGAGATGATGACATAATGAGAAGTCTATTGGCGGCAGTCTGTGAACCACATAAAGCTGCCCCGCTGACACTATGATCCCTCGGAAAATAACTCGCCGCCGAAGAAGCCTTTCAATAAATAAGCATTAAAACCACCCTCGGACGACGCTCGCCCGATAATGAGTCTAAATTGCAACTAACGACACGCCTAGTGACGTACCGGGAACCTTCCAGAAAGTTCCTAGTTACGGAAGTGTTCCCCGAAATGGGAATAACCTATCTTTTTTTTCATCGTAATGGTATTCACTACTCAACATATACCTCCCCAAGTAAGCTTAGCATTGTGTATTATACAGGGTGATCAATAGGCTTAGGACTTTTCATAGCATATCGTGGTTCTAAAATCCTTGGAGCCGCTATGTGTAAAATTTTCGAAGTCAAAGTCAAACTATATTGTAATATAAGATTAGAAAACATCAATTTATTTTTATAATTAAACAAATTGATATTGAAGTTACTTTTTTACAATGCGGATAATCCCACAATGTCGTAACAGATGTGCTTACCATAGAAAAAATCAACTACGAAAGACTCTGGTTGTCACGGGATTCGAACCCGCTGCCTCTGGATTGCCGGTCCAACGTGCTACCAATTACACCAGACGACCTTCCGTCGATCACAGCGAATTTTTCCAATGGTATTGTGAATCTAATCACTAGCGACATCTGTACGTAATGTTTCGAAGGTACTACAACCTTAAGCCACACTCCTAAGACGTATGCATCACATAATCGTCTGCAAGCTCGGCAACTCTACGCTGCGTTGAATTTGCTAGAGAGGGCGCTGTAATCAATACAAGATTAGAAAACATCAATTTATTTTTATAATTAAACAAATTGATATTGAAGTTACTTTTTTACAATGCGGATAATCCCACAATGTCGTAACAGATGTGCTTACCATAGAAAAAATCAACTACGAAAGACTCTGGTTGTCACGGGATTCGAACCCGCTGCCTCTGGATTGCCGGTCCAACGTGCTCGGTTGTAATATTAAATATAATAATTTATACCTGCTGTCACATCGTTACAGAGTTAATTTTAATCGAACTTAATTAATTTTAAAAATCGAACTTGATACGAAATTAGTTATATTAGAAACCATAAAAAAACTAGACAATTAGGTTCAAGACAAACTAGAAAAAATCTTAGATCGGAAATTGCGATGAAAATGGCGAAAGTATCATGTTGTTTTTCTCGAAAGTTTCGAATCTTTCGTATAAATTACATGTAACTTCCGAACAAAAAACAAAACTGACGTTTGTCGACTTATACGACTTAAGATACCCCCGGCTAAGATCGGATGACCGCAATAACTACTGAAATAGTAGTATTTTTTTGCTCACTGGCTGTATTATGCATGACGCCATTTCACCCCGCCCCTCTCGCTTGTATGCTGCAACCGCTCAGTCGCATCAGTCGTAAGCTACGAACGTTTAAAAAAAGTGTTTTTTTTTTCGAGAATTTTTGTATATTCCATCTTTAACAGGAAGCTATGCACCTTCTTCTCATTACTTTAGAGTTGAAGTGAGATACTAGTCCGATCATAAGCCAAGAAGGTTTTTCAATTGGGTGTCTTGGAAAAAAAATAGTGCAAGTTTGACTTTACGTTTACTCCTAAGCTATTCGGCTGAGTGGCATCAAGTAAATTTATATTGAAAGCTTGATTTTTTTTATCACGTACATCACACATCTGCAGGTAAAAGTTAGTGATAATAAATTTGTATGTTTTTTGTGCAAGGTAACTAATTTCGTAAACACTTTTTATGAAATCAAGTTCGATTATTAAAATTAATTACGTTCGATTTAAATTAACTCGGTAACGATGTGACAGTAGGTATAAATCATTATATTTTATATTACAATATACTTTGACTTTGACTTCGAAAACTTTACACATAGCGGCTCCAAGGATTTTAAAACCACGATATGCTATGAAAAGTCCTAAGCCTAGTGATCAATCTAAATGGCTCAGTATGGAGGTTTTGGAAACCATAACAGATAGCGAAAGCTTGTCCTAGGAACCATGAGATCGATTTTAGTAAAATGAAAAACGGCATTCATACACTTACAAAAATATGTGTACTCGGCTCAGGAATCGAACCTGCATTTTTTGAGAAATAAAATTTCGGCATCACTTTGGATATCGGCTGTGTTGCTCTTAAGTAGTAAATGTTACTATGAAACTTTTCAGTACAGATAGCCCTCCGAAGTGTTGACCTGACAAAAAAAATAACCAAATCTTGCAGTAGCAGATAAAAACAGCACCATCTGTGCGAAAAAACTATAAATTTACCAATTACAACTATAAAGGCGACAAATATGAACAAACGATTAATTTGCTAATAAGTTAGTTATGAAAAGGAGAATTAGTCAGTCGGTAGATATATAATATAAGTCCTTGATTCGGTCACATCACTAAAAAAACATACACAAGCGAAAATATAGCGACAATCTCTGTTGTAAATGAGAATTATTTGTTCGTCTCAACTCCTCGATTTAGGGTCCCGCAGTCGCTTAATTGACGGGTAAATCGTGATAATTATGTCATATTTCAAGATGGCGCTTGGTATATTTGCGGTATTACTTGAGTTTGGCTCTGTGCCTATAGACTACTTTCCATGGACTCTGCGAGGACTCATTTCTTGGAGTCGATAATAATGAAATATTGTAATTGGCTTGTCATGGAAACGCCTTAAAATGTATAATGACATTAATCGGATACGTAGATGTTCCAAAATGTTCACTGGCGATGTACGATTAAGAGAAACACATAACGAACGTAAAACTATGCTTTCTTGACGTCAAAATAAACAAAATATTATAATTATATTATTATGTAACCCTTAACTTGGCAATGTATCTTTAAAGATACATGGTCTTTGACCCACTTTTTGTATTTTTTTTTAACACAGAATTTTTTGCTCTACACAGCGGCGAGGAGGCTAGAACGCACGATTTTTTAAAATTCTGCCAAGTTTAGGGGTAAACTAATGTCGAATATCCAAAATTTTTTTTATCATATTACTAATTTGTCAAAAAGCTTTATTTTAGGGACAGGTTATTTCGTTAAGTCTATTCTTTTTTTTTGACTGACAGGCAAAAGATGTCGTAATACTAGCACACGTTATGGTAGCATTGTAATAATAAATAAGTTTTATGAAAGGTTACGTCGAAAATCTTATTTTATATATATCTCTTAAACCAAGCCGAATTCAGGCAATTGTATGTAACATTAAAGACTGGCCATATTTAGCCAGAAATACAGCATGAAAATCTCTCGCAATGCTCGCGGACACTCTATAGAATCGTCACCCATATTTACAGCATAGTTAACTAATTTCGCGGCTCCTAGTACGGAAGGGAAAGTACAGTGGCCTATTTCACCATAATTACAAGTGTGACAATTGTAAAATATCACTGTTGCTGACGTCACAGGCCTCCGTAGGCTACGGCTACCGCTTGCTATCGGTCGGTCCATATGCTTGTTTGCCACCAACATAAAATTATTACCAACAACGTTATTATATCGTTAATAAACTACTTTTTATTTTCCGTAACCCGTGACAATTGTCGCAAGGTTTAGTACAAATTTCGTTAAATCTTGACATGAGGTTCGGCTTATGTCGGAATTTCGCTACAATTGTCGTGTTTTCTGTGAGAATTGTAATTTTGCCTCGCAAAAAAGTTGTTATTTGCTGGCTTATTAAAGTTCCTGGACCACATTTTATGTTGGTGGCAAACAAACGCACGGCCCTTCCGATGGCAAGCGGTAATTGTAGCCTATTTACGCCCTAGATTGGAGAACCAGTAAATTTACAATTGTCAACGTGGTGAAATTGGGGCCAGGACTTTCGTATGGGTATAGACCCATACGAAAGTCCTGGCCTGTATCGAATCGCATAAAAGTATTGTTCCGAATATTATGTCGCATAAGAATTTTACGCCGAAAATTGTTTCATTGAATATTACATTTTAGATAGTTAAAAAATCGGCATACGAATATTCGGAAAAACATACTTTAGGACTTCTATATGTGTATGCATATAAATAATTCGGCGAAACGATTATTATGCCATTCAACAATATGCCAAATGTTTCGGCCAAAACATTTTCTGCACAATGAACATTATGCGAAGAGACGGGCACCCCTTTCGTATTTGTTATTTATTATACCACGAAACGTGCCACTCGGTTGCATCCTTCATTTTTGCTACGAAAACTGGTGCGTGTCCAAGTTCATGACATATTTAATATACAACCGCACGCACAGGTAAACGTAACGCATTATTCACTTGACAGTTTAAAGATAGCGAATAATTCGGGCACACGAAAGTTCAAATTTCTGCGTTGTTGTATTTCATATGGACGTAGTTATGCAAAAGGGAACCAACCCACAAAAAATGTCATTCTAATTAACACATAAGTCAAAATAAATAAGTCAATCTTTGAAATGACAAATTCATATGGGTTGGTTCCTTTTTTCATAACTACGTCCATATTCATATTCAAGCTATCAAATTACACATACAATACACAATATAATGATATATCACATGATACCCTTTTAGGGCACAGCAGAATACTTAAGACTTAACGTGAATACTTGTTACGGTGTTATTATTCAATTTATTACATTCATATATAATAAGTTGAATCAATATTACTTTTATTATTGTTTCTTCGTTATTTAATTTAAAGTTTTGATAATATATCGCCGCCCCCGGCGAATACTAAGATAACTGCCATTACCATGGTTTTAGTGTTATGTCATATTTGAAATCTATGGGTGCTAATGCATCTGTTGAATTTTTTTCGTATTTTTTATTCTGTTATTTATGGAGATAAAAAAAAATGCAATGTTATTCTTTGATTTTATTGATCTCTTAAATTACCAGAATAAACGTCTATGAGGATAATATCAAAAATGATTATTAGACCTTACGCTATAAACGCTCGTATCATGATATTCGCGTGAAAATCATTCTACAACAAAAAGACATCAGGCAGTTATCATTTTATTCTCGTATTAAAAATCTTCTGTCTGTTCGGATATCGTCCTTAAGACTAAGTAACGATTATCTATTTGTGCGAAACATTAAAACGTGTTATCTTCCTTTTCATTTACATACGTTTTACAATCAAAAATTGAAATGGCAGATACAGTACCGCGGGAAATTCCTAAAACGTACCTAGTAATGTTTGTGTACTAAATGAGAAACGAATCAGTGTGTTCAGCGCGACGGCTCACCCTACGCGAACCACTCACGCTGTCAGTCTATCAGCCGGAGGGCCGCAGGCCCGACGGCTAGCCTTACGCGAACCACTCACGCTGTCAGTCTATCAGCCGGAGGACCGCAGGCCCGACAGCTCGCCCTACGGGAACCACTCACGCTGACAGTCTATGAGCCGGAGGGCCGCAGGCCATACAGCTCGCCCTACGCGAACCACTCACGCTGTCAGTCTATCAGCCGGAGGGCCGCAGGCCCGACGGCTAGCCTTACGCGAACCACTCACGCTGTCAGTCTATCAGCCGGAGGACCGCAGGCCCGACAGCTCGCCCTACGGGAACCACTCACGCTGACAGTCTCGCGTAGGGCGAGCTGGAGGGCCTGCGGCCCTCCAGCTCGCCCTACGCTAACCACTCACGCTGTCAGTCTATCAGCCGGAGGACCGCAGGCCCGACAGCTCGCCCTACGGGAACCACTCACGCTGACAGTCTATGAGCCGGAGGGCCGCAGGCCCTACAGCTCGCCCTACGCGAACCACTCACGTTGTCAGTCCATGAGCTGGAGGGCCGCAGGCCCTACAGCTCGCCCTACGCGAACCACTCACGCTGTCAGTCTATCAGCCGGAGGACCGAAGGCCCGACAGCTCGCCCTACGGGAACCACTCACGCTGACAGTCTATGAGCCGGAGGGCCGCAGGCCCTACAGCTCGCCCTACGCGAACCACTCACGTTGTCAGTCCATGAGCTGGAGGGCCGCAGGCCCTACAGCTCGCCCTACGCGAACCACTCACGCTGTCAGTCTATCAGCCGAGCCGGAGGACCGCAGGCCCGACAGCTCGCCCTACGGGAACCACTCACGCTGACAGTCTATGAGCCGGAGGGCCGCAGGACCTACAGCTCGCCCTACGCGAACTACTCACGCTGTCAGTCTATCAGCCGGAGGACCGCAGGCCCGACAGCTCGCCCTACGGGAACCACTCACGCTGACAGTCTATGAGCCGGAGGGCCGCAGGCCCTACAGCTCGCCCTACGCGAACCACTCACGTTGTCAGTCCATGAGCTGGAGGGCCGCAGGCCCTACAGCTCGCCCTACGCGAACCACTCACGCTGTCAGTCTATCAGCCGGAGGACCGAAGGCCCGACAGCTCGCCCTACGGGAACCACTCACGCTGACAGTCTATGAGCCGGAGGGCCGCAGGCCCTACAGCTCGCCCTACGCGAACCACTCACGTTGTCAGTCCATGAGCTGGAGGGCCGCAGGCCCTACAGCTCGCCCTACGCGAACCCCTCACGCTGTCAGTCTATCAGCCGAGCCGGAGGACCGCAGGCCCGACAGCTCGCCCTACGGGAACCACTCACGCTGACAGTCTATGAGCCGGAGGGCCGCAGGACCTACAGCTCGCCCTACGCGAACTACTCACGCTGTCAGTCTATCAGCCGGAGGACCGAAGGCTCGACAGCTCGCCCTACAGGAACCACTCACGCTGACAGTCTATGAGCCGGAGGGCCGCAGGCCCTACAGCTCGCCCTACGCGAACCACTCACGTTGTCAGTCCATGAGCTGGAGGGCCGCAGGCCTTACAGCTCGCCCTACGCGAACCACTCACGCTGTCAGTCTATCAGCCAGAGGACCAAAGGCCCGACAGCCTCGCCCTACGGGAACCACTCACGCCTGCAATCTATGAGCCGGAGGGCCGCAGGCCCTACAGCTCGCCCTACGCAAACCACTCCGTCTAAGTCACTGCCAGTCTAAGTCGGTGGGCTGCAATTTTGTATGCTTCCGTAACTTTGGGGACAATACTATAATATGTAGCTATTAACGTTTGGGTTCATTTTATAAACATGCCTTCTTTTGGACCGACTAAACAAGCGAATCAGAGGGTTGTAGGCCAGAGCTTAGCGCTATCATGCTACTAATGGAATAATGTAACATGAAAACGAAGCTGAGGGCCGCAGGCCCTATAAACCCAGTGCTTCCAGGCTACGCGACGGAAGAGTGTTTCTCTAAAACAAATCGGAGGGCCGCTGGCCCAACAGCTGGCCTTTGCGAAGGACGAAGGCACGAAGCGATTGCACGAGGCGCTACAGCTCGCGAGGCTGAAGGCCGAGCTGCCAGAGACCAGCACTACCATGCTACACAATGAAATAGCGTAACATGAAAACGAAACGGGTGGCCATAGGCCACCTGCGAAGGACGAAGGCCGAGCCTTGCACAGGGCCGAAGGCCCGGAGCATCCAAAGATATAAATATTAGTTAGCGATATACTTTCTCAAATGCATCGGCCATCGATGACGTCTTCCTAGGACTGACAAAAACAGATGCTCTAAATATAACATTTTCGGTAAGCCTTCAAGCATAATCGTATTCCAAGGCAGGTTTATTTGAATTTTAATGTCGTTTCTCTTACTCTTCTGACAGATATTCCATTAGTTCGAATAAAATTCGGGAATGCGATCGAACGGAAATGGTATTCCAATTCATATTATAGAACCCATATCAGTGCAGTTCCAGATCAAAAGTCACGGCACAGTGGAACGAAGAATGTTACCTGTGGTATTATGCTGGGCGTCAACAGTTCATAAGATGCAGGGAAGTGCAGTCGATCATGCCGTGGTTTTTTTAGGTTCGAAATGTTTCGCTGCTGGACAAGTATAACTAAGAAGCTCTGAGTAGAGTTCATTCTTTAGACAGTCTACAGATTGAAGAATTAGATTGCACGAATTAACTGAAAAGAGACCTTACAACAATGAAGCGTTAATTGAAATATAGGTATATCATACTTTTGCTGACGACACTATTGTTCAGCTAAATTCAACCCTTTTGTGGTTCGTTAGGTAAGGCTTACAAAACCGTGGATTTTATGAATGTCATGGTTTTTTTTTTCTTTTTTACTATAAAAGCTTGTCTTTAAAAACATTTTTTTACCTCTAATTTATTCTTTTATGATAAATTGATAATGGTAGTGAACCCTTGGCGCGCGAGTCCGACTCGCACTTGGGCGTTAATTTCTGATATATAACTTATTTATAAGTGGATTTACTGCAAAATGTTGCAACAAAGGACTTCACTTCTTATGGCTATATCACATAATGTTAGATTATTATGATCGGGTGATCATAATAATAAAATTTTAGTAATGGTAAGTAATTAATTATAATAATCATTCTGCCAATTTACTTATTAGGTTTAAGTTTAACTATTTCAATTTTATTGTTCAATAAAATTAATGCTGATTACCATATTACAGTTTCATTTTTAATCTAGATTAAAAGCCTTTTTTAAAAAAGATTAACACTAAATTTACCGGAATAATGTGATATTGTAGTATTATACTCACTAGCTTGCACCCTGGTCACCCTCTGAATAAAATTGTAACATGATGGTGCAATATTTGGTGTTGGCGTAGCCGCAACGTGAATAAAATGATAATCGATATTATTATATCCTTGATGATGGTAAATTTTGACTAACTTTTTGTTTTTGAAATAACTTTTTTTCGGTATGTTTAAGAAGAGGTTACCCTATTTTTTCAGAATGCTACAAAAATTAGCTATCGTTAGAACTTTACATAATTTGCATACGTTTAGTATTAATGAAGTTAACGACAAAAACATGTTTTTATTTTCTCCTGAAAAATTAGGTTTTTGCAGTTATCATTTTATTCGCCGGGGGCGGCGATATATTTGATTAATATGTGCATCAGTAATTCTAGTGGGCGGTAGTGATTCTGCCTACAAAGCTGTCTTGGGTTTAAAAGGTACGAGTAAGGATGGGCAATTGGGCTTGTTTACAGATTTGGTTTTTGAGTAATTGATAGATATTTCTATCTACACTATTCAGTGTCCCACCAGTTCTCGCCTATATTCCGCGCACGCGCGTTAATTAACAATTTTCTACTCTTCGCACCTGACTGCGACCTGTTCGCTGATAATTTCTCAAAATTGCATGGCCCACTGCTGCAATTTTGCGAAACCTATTTCTAGTTTCTTTTGTGTGTTCTGTTTTTTCGTTCTTTAATCTTAGTTTAGCTCTACAGCGCATTGGCTGACTAGCTGTAATGCTGTATTGTTTTTTATAGTCAAATAAATAATTTATGTATGTTATCTATAAAGTCGCCGCCCCATATTACAGGGATCTATGTCGCAATTTTACCAATTTGAAATTTAAACTTTGTCACATTGACACTAATTGTACTCGTAAGCCGAGATTCAATCGTGCCAAAAATGTGCCATAGAAATCAGTAATATTGGGACAGCGAAGTGTGAATGTCGTCGCCTAGCATTCATAATACATTGCAATACGAGCTTTGAATTGTTCGAAGCTAGGTTGATTTATGTGAGTTGCTCCCATTTTGTCTCACATCTTGCCCTATTCACTCCCTTCCTTTTCAAGTCGTCTCTCACACAGCTCATCCACCTTTTTCTTACTTTAGCGTTCCTCTTGTTGTTATTCCCGTCACCTAGTGGATGAGAAAACGGAAATTATACGCACGAAAAAATATAAAAAGAAATCGTGGTAAAGCTTGTCACAAAACTGCAAGTTATGTAATTTTTAAAGTTGTAAAAGTGTGGTTTTTGGTTCTACAAGACCTAGGAGGATATGACCCGGTCATTCTCAAATGTCTAATCTAATTACCGTAGCCATCTTTTTCCCAGTGGAATTTCAGTTCTAATATTCCTATTAACACGTCACTTTTTACAGTGTCAAAAAAGTAACACGGTAATTTGATTCGAACCATGGAAACGAGGGACGAGAATAATTTGATCGATACAAGGTCAGTGTGGGTAAGTCCGGCATTGTATTTTAAAGGAAAGTCCGTCATATGCGTCTTATGCTGTTGAGTTAGGGGTGGAAATCAGTTGGTAGACGGACTTTCCAGACAGACGGTCTTACCCGCATTGACCTCATAATCGGAACGCTTGTCTAATGAGAAAGTGATCTGTGACAGTGTTTAAGGGGATGTCTCGTAATTAAGGTAACTTTAATGAGTTATGAATATTCATATTGAATTATAGCAATACGATACGTGTTGTAACACACGAGCTTATTACAATGATTCCGCTAATTACTATGGCAAACATCAGACCTCGATCAACGTTTACGCCAAAAATATGTATACGACTATATTAATATACAGTGTGTTACCATGACCCGGGCTCTTACGAAAATGGGTAATAATACGCCTTACTAGCAATCGTTTTCAAGTATTAACATTTGACAAATAATTAAATTGACTTTACAATTAATTTTATTTCCTCCGAACGATCAATGTAACGCGTGTACTGCTTAGTTGTCAAACGTTGTGAGTGGCTGCGATCTAGCGAGTCAAGTGAAAATCAACGATTCATTTTGAAGTACTTGTCAATCAACTTTGATTAGAAAGTTAATTACTTTTAAAATTAGCATTTTGAATCGAATAATGTTCACGGTTGGGCTAAAAATCTGCATCGCATTCCTCGGTTTCGATAAAAACCAGTACCATGTTAACACACTGTATATTTGAAGACGTTTACCGATAGCTAGCGACACGCCCCGGCTTCGCACGGGTACTATACTAATACTAAAACCTTCCTATTGAATCACTATTAATAAATACCACCAGATTCCTTGCAAAGTTTTAAAGATATAAGCATATACAGAATGTCCCAAAATTATGGGACAGTCAAAGACAAAATAAGGTGTATACAAAAACGTTCAAAAATATGTCCCAGTGCACTCTAATTCTGTGTAATAAGAACGTCGTAACATGTTTATGAGCGGATTCTTTGGATACTTATTTTTGCACTTGACTGGACATGAAGAGAATGTACCTTTAATATCATTTCATAAGACAAAAAGTTTTAAATTTTTTGAATTATTTCTTTATTAACATAAAAATATACAGTAAACCTAAATACAAAGTCCCTTTAGACAGTTTTCACGGTTAGACTGGGATCGTGCAGTTTCTACTCTCTTGTATTAATTTTATAATATTCTTACTTTATACACAATATCTAATATGGCTCTAACTTATTTAAGTATCTATATGTATAATTATCTATTATATATGTCGTCGCCTGGTACCCAAATCACAAGCCTACATTGAGCTTATCGTAGGACTAGGTCGATTTGTGTAAAGATGTCCAAAAATATTCATTTATTTATTATTATATTTTATTTATTATTGACAAAGTAACTTGTATGCATTAAAACTTTGAATAAAAGCTAGTACATACATACATCTCAAACTCTTTGTTAGCGCATCTCTCTCGGTCCAATAAGAAAACAAACGGGATAGACTGCGAGAGAATATTTGCAACGAGTTATTAACTTTCTCGCAACTTAGTCGTACTCATATTGTTGAACGTTCAAAGAAAAACTGATTTACAATTTTGCATCCAACTCACGCGTCGAGTTAATTTATTCGCAAACTTCATTTCACACGTATTGGTGTAATACTTAAATTCCTTGGCTTGACAGAGCTGTGTTATGAGTTTATTGTGTAACTTAACTGTGCTGTACATTTAACGGTATTGTGAAACGGTTTTGAGTCAGATATCTAAATGACAGTAGCCGCTTTTCATAGGCGTTAGAAAATGTCGTAACAAAACGCAATTGTTTTTTGTTTCACAAATTATCTCAGTGAATGAGGATTTATTTTTATTTTTACCATTTTCATCATTTTGAACTCTTGGGTTACTTTTGGGTTATTTCTACTCAAAATCACTAGCTGTTTCGATTCCAAAAGGATAAAAATTACCCTAAATTTCCATACATTTTCCGGATTTCCTCCGATATCTTCCTTCTTCCTCGATATCAACGTGCAAAGTGAATGGCAACGGTAACAAAAAGGGAAAATCCATGGGACATTTTTTCCCCATTGGAATCGAAAGAGCTCCTGATTCTGAGTAGAAATAACCCACAAATTAACCAAAAATACAAAATTATGAAAATGAACAAAATAAAACAAATATTAAAATCTGTTTGATGCATACGTTCAATCAGCACATTTTCGTATTAATAGTGCGTAAACTGACACGCAATCATAATTTTTACGGAACCCGAACCGTTTTATACCGTTTTAACCGTTCTTACAATAACGTTATATTATGTACTTAATATTATTACGTAGTTTGTCAGTTGCTGCCTCAAAGTAAAGGAGAGCAAATAATACGGCGAGCAGCCGACTTATTTTTATTGCACTTTAATATTTCAAAGCTTTTTACACAGGATGCTTGGTTTTATTTATGACTTTTCTTCCCAACAGGCGCGATATGAAACGAGAAATATTTTTATTTAATAACTTCTTGGCTAACGGTATAAGAAAAGTACATTAAAATGATTATTGTAACTATAAGATTATAAATTTACTCAGTATAGCCAACTCAGCTCAATTCAGTGTAAGTTTTATACAACTATTGTCTTACACAGTTAAGGTGGAAATACTAGTACCCGACGCTGTACCAATACTCGTCATTATAGCTTGAGTTGCCATCGATAAAATAAATCAACTATTAGGGCATTTAAACGATTGATTAATGTACCTACCTATGTACATTTAATGCTTTGCATTTAATTAAAAATTTTAATGCTTTAACGCATTGCTGACGTTTATTAGGACTGAGTGTTAATATTTCCAATGTCCCAATATGTGACATTTAAACTTGTAGGTACTGAAGTGCCATCTATTGGGACTGCCACCAAAAGCACCTGACGCTTACTCATACAATGGAGTTGACTAAGAAAATTTGCAATTTTGAGAAATTTTGATATTGTCACCCTATAAAATAAATACTATTTAACAAAACTAACAAACTCCTCTCTCAAAACACATGACAATACTTTATGTAGATTTATATATGAGCAAAATATCGTGAATCAAATAAATATTCTCTATTGACATGTTGCGCACTAGTACTTCCACCTTATTTTAGTACTGAAATAAAACTAAATGCAATAAGTATAGGTAAAAAACTTAAGTAAGTCACCTGTTGTATGTAGTAGTGACATATTCAAATAGACAATACATATTTTACAGACAAACGGGTCTTAATAGCGTAAACTTACGTTTAATTATATCCTGACGTTTCGGGCATGACGTTACACCCGTGGTCGCAGGCAGACACCCCGATTAAGACCCGTTTGTCTGTAAAATATGAGTGATAATCGTGAAAGTTTAAATCAATATAGACAATACATGTTTAAAATGCGAACACAAACAAAACAAATGCCTATATGGATAGATTACAACCACATACAACAGGAGCTTTTCTTAACTTTTTCACCTATACCTACTTATTACAGAATCCTCGGTACTAGTTGTGACTAAAATACCTCAATTACGTTTGTTTTGTAACTGCGACTCTCGAGCTTTAAGAACCCTTATTATAATTATTATACAGGGTGAGAAGAAGCTACGGGCCCTGGAGGGGAACTACTTATATTATGTAGGCAGTAGCGATGGTACTGCGAAATGACCAATAGATGGCGTAAACTTAGGTAATGTGTGTAATGGCGGTGTATCGATCGATCTGTTTGGTTTTACTCATTTACCAGCATTTGTCCGGTTGCTTCATTACGTAATTTATTGTTAGGACGACAGATATAATGTAAATATTTATTTTATCAGCAAATTGCAGTTATCAATGTTATCATATAATAATGATTTTTAACTTGATATTATCACTAGTGACTGTGTATTGTGTGTGCATGTGTGCCATTCCTGAATGGCACACAACATACCTGGGTACGTAGTGCATAACTACTTAGGGCTTGTCCATTAATCATGTCATACTGTATAGGAAGAGGGGGGGGGGGTCAAGAAAAAATCTCCAATTATCTCCATAGGGGAGGGGGGGTCGTCGGACAAATCACGTGTAATTTATTGTCTCTGCGGAACTTATAGCTAGTAAAAAAAAAATATTTTTTTTTTTAAAACACTTTTTAAATAAAACCAAATGTCAAATCCTGAACTGTGTTTTAAAACTTCGCGGAAATTTCGTAGTTGGCAAAACTTTTTTATCATCACGTGTGCTTAATAAAGTACGTAAATTCAAGTATTATTAAAAGAGGACTACTTAAGCAATAAATTACACGTCATATTGGCTAGGGGACGTCCTGAAAATATCACCAAATATCACCATTTTGGGGTCTAAAATAGGCCAAAATCGTATGACAATTAATGGACAATCCCATACTTAGAATTATATCTAGAATTTCTAGCTTCGTAGGTTACGGAAGCCACCGATTATTTGTACCATAAAACAGAGATTTACCTGCCCTTATCAGTTTGAAACTCATACATGCTACTTATTATCTAAACCAGGCGATTGTAAACGTTTTCGCAGAATTATAAACTTCACCCTTCACCCTACTGGGAACTTACACGGCCATTTTCCTGTAGGCGTACTCATTAATATTACCTCCGTAAACTTACAAGTTTGCTTACATGATACGGTGGAACCTCGGTAACATGAAGCTGGAGGAAACTGTGAATATGTTAATATTGTTTTCGTAGTAGGCTATTGTTTTAGGTTTAGTATTATTTTTGAAGAGAATTTGAGTAGATTGCAATTCATAATAGGTACACGTGAATTATGAGTTCAGTTTGTCAGCCTCTGTAGCCTAGTTGGTAGTGACCCTGCCTACGAAGCTGGAGGTTCCGGGTTCGAATCCCGGCGAGGGCATTCTTTGTGTATTTATTTATCACAAATGTTTGTTCCTTGGTCATGGCTGTGTATATATCTAAGTATCTATACGTATCTATCTATTATATATATCGTCGCCTGGTACCCACAACACAAGCCTTAATTGAGCTTACCGTGGGACTAGGTTCATTTGTGTAAGATGTCCCAAGATATTAAATTTATTTATTTATTTATTTATGAGTCATTTTGTCATCAAAGAATTCTTAAGATACGTATGAAGATTTACTAAAGGTTTTTCTATTTATCAATTCGAGATAAAAATATTTATAATGGTTGAGCAGGTTAAATTATGCTTTTTATATAATCGACCAGAAATACTCTTTATTTTATCGTAATAAAGCTAAAGAAAGTCATAATATTAGTATGACCTCTGAAGGAAAGGGAAACATTTGATAACGGGACAGGCGTATCTGTTCTTTAATAATTACAAAATGAGAATTAAAGATATTAACTTACGGTACATACTCATTGCGTATTTATACATAAATAATTTCTGATATGAACGGAGATTAAAGTTCAAATTCATTCGCTTTTTTTTCATAAATTAAAGTTTGATTTCCCATTGGCTATTTCCCTTGTCAAGATTCGATTTACCTAGGTTCCACTTTACATGGAAATTAATTATTTACACGAAGCTCACGAGCTAGTTATCTTTATCCACCTGAAACCGTTAGTTGGGAAAGTTATCCGATACTTTTGCTTACCCTAGCCGGCAACTTCGAGTTGCGGTCGACTATAGGTTGATAGGTTTCCGATTATATAGGTTCGAAAAATGACCTAGGGATAAATTTAATAAATATACGGGGATAAAGAAAGCTGGCTGGAAGTATTATTTTATTTTACCATAAGTCCGGACTTACATATTTTTATGAAATTATTTCAGTAACTAAAATAAATGTTTTTTTCTATTCTAACAAAATAAACCGGCCAAGTGCGGGCCGAACTCGCGCGCGAAGGGTTCCGTACCATCAATTTATCATCAAAAAAATTACATTTAAGTCTCAAAAACTATAAGAGATAATTCAAGCAAACCAAAAATGGTTGAAAGAGTTTATTAATATGCTTAACATATTTCTTTTACAATTTTATACCGCGTATTTTAAAAAATATAGGGAGGGGGGGGGGGCACTTTTCTAGACTTTAAGGGATATCTCGGAAACAGTTCGCTTAAATAAAAATACGTTTTAGAAACCTTTCTATCATATTTAAAGACCTTTCCATTGATAGTTTACACGATTACATTAATTATGTAGCCTTACCAAATTTCTTTAGGGTATAGCATTTATATTTTCCGAGTAAATCGGCTGTAACAGACGGACAGACGTTCACAACGAATCTATAAGGGTTTCGTTTTTGCCATTATGGCTACGGAACTCTAAAAAGGTAATTGGTCGATTATTAAGTTGATTGAAGTGTATAATCCTACTTCCTACTAATTCTGCGTAAGTCATTATATATAATGTCCATGCCGTATTAGTATGGATATGATGTTTAATGGTTACGTGATGAGCCAAATACGTGCCGAATCACAAGCAAATGCGAACCGTGTACAATTATACGGAGTAATAACACTACCACTTACTGTGTTTACTTTGTAAGTGGCAATGAGCATTGATTTTAATAGATGGAAAGATTTTTTCATCACAGCAAGTCTAAGCGCGCCATTGCTTGCATGCGTAATAGAAAAGTGAATTAGGGAATAATATAAATGTCGGTACGTCATTTCATAATATTTTATCTTAAAACTCACACTTTTGTCGTGTGACGTTTTTGTAAGTGTGATGAAAAACATTGTATGTATCAAAGTCGGTAACCGGAATACTAACTTTTTTTTTATACCACGTCGGTGGCAAACAAGCATACGGCCCGCCTGATGGAAAGCAGTCACCGTAGCCTATGGACGCCTGCAACCCCAGGGGTGTCACATGCGCGTTGCCGACCCAATAAGAACTTGTACACTCCTCTTTTGAAGAACCCCATACTGTAGTCCAACGGGAAAACCTCGGCAGGGAGCTCATTCCACAGACGGGCCGTCCGCGGGAGGAAGTTCCGAGTCATTAAAAGCCTTCTAACACTCTCGTTAGTAATTCCGTACTTACCACCCTTGATGCACAATGTACTATTAATAAGTGCTTAAGTGTCTTTTAAATTTGACACTTTGCCAGCATACCTATCGCAAACATATAGGTAGATCAAAACAGTATCAACTTCAACTGGTCTGTTTCTGGTCTGTGTTGTGAAAATTCGTACGTCACGAATTTTGTACATAGATCATGAATACGATATAAAAAACAGACTGTTGATGGGGTTTGTTTAGATTCGGTCTATTGTTTGTGTATATGACATATACTTCAGTTCAGTCTGTATGTTTGTTTGTCTATGACGCAAGCAACCGCGCACTTCCCATTATCAGCCGAACGGCAAACTTCTGATTGGTTATCGCCTGATCCGATTACCGGCCAACTTATAATGACAGCCATGCTAATGGCGTCTTAGTAGGTCGTGCTAGGTAACGAGTTGAGTGGATCAACTTGCCCCTGTCTCATATAGAGTGTAACAAAAGTAGTGTTGATCCAAACACTCACTACACTCAGTCTTAGCAATAGTCAAACAAGGAGGTTTTTATAACATTTTTGTTACACTTTGTATAAGTCTGTAATAGCGTTAAATCCTTGTTATAGGTACTTATCCTTGCTACTGGTCCTGATAATCCATGTTAGTTTGTGACCCTTAAATATGTTTTTTCTCATTTTTTTCCCAAAAATAACAGGACAATCCTTATACAGATCAACCTAACCACTCATATTCACAAGTGCTTTACGGTGAAGGAAAACATCGTGAGGAAACCTGCATACACCTGCGACGAAATTCAAGGGTGTAAGTGAAGTCTCTAACAAGTACTGGGCCAGCGTTGGGACTACGCAAAATAGGCGTTTGATGTCGAGTTGCGGAAAAAAATGGCCAGAATACAACAACAACCACTCATTTGCTTAATTTTGATTGAGCATTATTCCTATGTAAAATAAGAGTGACAGATGGTAACCACAGTTACCAAAAGCAATTGAGTGGCTAATAGAATACTTTAAAGTAAAACTATTTCAAACATAATCGGCCCAGCCGTTTATGTTGAAAAACTCATTCTAAATCAACTAGTTTCCCACTTTAATCGTAACAAATTGCTCAATAGTAATCAGTTTGGATTTACTAGTGGCCGATCTACCACTGAAGCCGGCGCTGTCCTCCTTAAACACATCTTTGACGCCTGGGATAAAGCTCAAGATGCTGTTGGAATATTCTGTGATCTTTCGAAAGCCTTTGATTGTGTTGACCATGAAAATTTAAAAAGGAAATTAAGCTATTATGGGGTTAAAAATGTTGCCCTTGAGCTTATATCTTCTTATCTTTCGGATAGGACACAGCGAGTGGTTATTAATGGAACTCAATCATGCGGGTCGCCTGTGGCTCTTGGAGTACCTCAGGGATCAATTTTGGGCCCTTTTTTGTTTTTGGTATATATTAATGATCTTCCTAACCTTGTGCGAGAGAAACATGACATTGTATTATTTGCTGATGACACGTCACTCATATTTAAAGTGGATAGAAAAGAAAAGAGCTTTGGTATCATTAATGAAGCGCTATCTACTGTTGTAAACTGGTTTACAGTAAATAACTTACTTTTGAACGCCAAGAAAACTAAGTGCATTAAATTTACCTTACCCAATGTTAAGCAGGTAAGCAACAGTATGATCAAAGTAAATGGTGAATCACTGGAATTTGAAGATCAGACAGTTTTTTTGGGTGTGACGTTAGACTCTAAACTACAATGGCATGCACAGGTGGCAGCATTGGCCGGCAAACTCAGCTCTGCCGCATATGCAGTGAGGCGAATCAGGCACCTGACGAACGTCGAGACGGCTAGGCTGGTATACTTCAGCTACTTCCACAGTGTCATGTCATACGGGATTTTGTTGTGGGGGAAAGCGGCAGATATTCAGACCATCTTTGTGCTACAAAAGCGAGCTGTGCGCTCCATTTATGAACTAGGTGCTCGGGTCTCCCTTAGGGAGAAATTTAAAGAGGCACACATACTTACTGTAGCCTGCCAATACATCCTGGACAATATTATGTATGTTCGTAAAAACATTCATGAATTCAAGAAGAATAGTGACGTTCACAACTTTAACACTAGGAATAAACATAAGCTGGCTGTGTCGGCCCACCGTCTCCGTAAGGTTAGTGCGTCTTTCGTTGGGAACTGTACACGTTTTTATAACAAAATTCCTAGTGATTTAACAAATTTGCCACAGCATAAATTCAAGTCTCAGGTTAAGCGCTACTTGATAAGTAAGGCGTATTATACCGTTAACGACTTCATAAATGATAAGGATGCTTTTAAGCCAGTACCTTAACGTGTTCGGTAAATCATATCATATACATAAGTGAATATTTACTATCATACTAATGTTTCATTTTGTCTTCATTAATTATAGATCTGACGTAAAATAGTCATTATCTTAGTTTTTTTTTTCGTATTACTAATATGTAGTCTTGACACTTGGAGACTTTATACATCTCCGAGATTATCTTTTTATTTTAATTTTTCCTATTTTCATGTATATTATGTCGACACTTAGAGTCCTTTACACCTAAGTAATTTTAATTTTGTATTCAGATTTTCTGTCCTAGTTATTTCTATTTCTATTTTTTATTTTCTTGTGATAGTTGTCATATATGTAACGGGCAAGTACGAATATAAATTCTCATAAAACTAAATATGGTCAGCATTCATAGTATTTAAATTATATTGTCTGCCTGATAGCTTGCACAGTCATGCTCACTTTAAGGTCTCTGCTTACGGTGGCGTCGTTGATCGGGTCGCCACTTTCTCGAAAGAAGGTTGAGGGAGGCGATGGCTGAGATACGCGTCATACTCGTGAACGGGTGCTGTTTGCGGAGTCCGGTCTAATCAAGCTCACTCATGGCTTAAATTCAAACAATTTTCCTGCTGTTCTTGATATGAGAAATTGAATTCGCTACATGTTTGTTTATTTATGATTATTTAATATTATGACGCATGGAGACCTTATACATCTCTGAAACATTTAGTGAAATGTATCCGTTTGTTTTCTTTTTACTCTGACAACTAGAGACCTTTACATCTCTAGCAGTATAATAATGCTAATTTTAACGTTTAACTAAAAACAATTGTATGCCCTTTTACATATATCTTTACATCTATACATTTCTCAAAATTCATTAAATTTATATAATTGTTCTGACTATTAGAGACTTCATCTCTATTTAATGTACTACATCTGTATTTATATTAAATCAAATTTATGTTTCGCTTTTAATTAATGCATGTTAGCCGTAAGATGTTATAAAACTATTATTTGAAAAAAGGAAAGTCCCGCTGAGTTTCTTGCCGGATTCTTCTCAGGCAGTGGTGTAGGGTTAGAACCGGAGGTAGTTTTTTTTTTTTTCTCTCATTCGCTATTTAGTTTAACGATTCAAAAGCGCTCGTTGCTGGGCCTAATTGAATAAAGAATATTTTGACTTTGACTTTGACTTTGACTTTGCCGTGTGGTGACGGCAGTAAGAATACATTTGTCACCACCCCAACTCCTCCCGCGGGTGTCGTAAGAGTCGACTAAGGGATTAAAGTGTCACTGACCATTCTGCAAGATTGATGATGGGCAGCAGCGTCATCATAGTGGACACATTACTGCGATCGCCAATCCGCTTGCCCAGCGTGGCGATTATGGGCATTTACTTCCTAATGCGTCTATACGCATTGTTAATAGGAGAGGCCTACGTCCAGCAGTGGACTAACATAGGCTGATGATGTGTGTGTTTTTGAATAACTACAGAACCCTACACTGAGCATGACTCGACCTTCTCTTGGCCGGTTTTATTTTTTTATTTAATAATAAGTCAAATCACTAGTTTAATGTTATAATAATGGATATCTTAAACCCACAAGAAACCATTAACAGTAACCCTCTCAGTACTTTACACGCCGTGTGTTGAGATAAGCCAAGTGCGAGTCAAACATTCGCCCGCGGCTTCGTGGCGTACTAGCTGATAACGCTTGATCGACAGTTGGTTATTGAGGATTTATGGTCTATAGCGCATTACTTGCGCTTAACCTGAATTATGTAGTTGAAGATATCATTTAGCCATAATCTTGCAGACACATTACGTCGATATTGTCAATGTCTCTGTTTTTTTCCGAAAGGCAGGGCGTGCTTTATGGCATTAAGTCCGCTTTTTCTACGTAAAGTCTTTTGTGCAATAAATGTTAAATAAATAGATGTTCTAAGGGATGTTTGAGAAAAATAAATTTAATGACCTTGTTAAAATACCGTTTTGTATAGGATACATCTATTAGAACGGGAAACTTTCTGAAAATGATAAACATGTCACTGTTATTATGTTTTTTCATATTTCATATTTCTGTAATATTTAGAAGAATACTGGAGACGAATCAAATGGAAAATGTCTTTTCGTTCTTGGTATTTCTTTGAGATTTTATTCCCGTATATATTTTCTACGACTAATTAAAAATGTCTGCATGAAACATGTATCCTGCTCTATCGCAAAATAGGTAACGTAACATTAACGTCCAATATAATTTACAATACTGCCTTTGACGTAAAGAGAAAAGGTCATCTTCATTTCAACGTTGTGCCGTTTGGTCTTATTAACGTATAGATCCAACAGAACGAGGGACTTTTGTTTCATACGAGAGGATAGCTGCCATCATAACGAAAAAGGGGGCATCTAACATTTTTTTGTACCAAATATTAAAATTCCATTTGAATAGTCTTTTTTTACTGTTAGAGGTGGCCTTTTTCGTTATGACGGTACATAGTATCATACTTTGGATATAGGCTTCTTCTATTACCTACGCATGGGGACATATCAAGAGGTAATTCCCTTAATCAGCACGCATGGCAAGCGGATCGGCGATCGCATTAGTGTGGTAACTGTGATAAGTCTACTGCCCTTCACCAATCTTCAATAAAGGAATGGCCAGTGACACTTCAACCCTTATTGAACTTATTGAACGATAGCAACAGAAAGATTTGGGGTGGCAACAAATGTATTGTTACTGTCTTGAGTTCCTGACCACGCGGCAGATATATTTTGAAACAATGATTTGATGAGCGAATTCTTATAATGTGTGCTTGATAACTTTGTAATTTGTCTTTTATATTGTGATGTATTGACGTTAAATTTTAATTAAGTTTACGCACTGACGCGCTCCTATGGAATGGTTTTCGCAGAAGACCAGCGTCTGTTGGGAAACTTAGGAGCCACAAGTATATTGACATAAATCTGAGTGAAACCTTTTCACTACAGCTTTAAAACATATTTAAATTATGTTTTAGTTTGTACTTATATACTGGGTTATTTTTTCACCAGTACAAATACTCTAGGGGGTGTATAAGTAAGTCAAAATGAACAACTTTTACTATGGGGCCGAACCTGAAATCGCGAAAAAAAAAATCTGCTGTTCCATAGAAATTGTAGACTCATGGTCGTCTGAAATGTATGAAACAGCTGATTTTTTTTCGCGATTTCAGGTTCGGCCCCATAGTAAAAGTTGTTCATTTTGACTTACTTATACACCCCCTAGAGTATTTGTACTGGTGAAAAAATAACCTTGTATGTGATGAATAAATTATTTTCTTTCTTTCTCATACTTTTAAAAAGTTATGTCGTATGACAATACCAAATACAGACTTTAATTAAAACGAGAAAATCTAGCGTAATTAATAAACCGATAAGTACCAGGTGACCGCACGATCCGTGAAAACTGCAATTCCGGACCGGAGTGGACCGCATTTCAATAATTCCGTGGGTAATAGCAGATCGGTTCAGTGATTCCGATCGTAAATCGGTTAATTTGTATTGTTCGCTACGGTTGTCATTAACACACTTATTAAGTACCTGTTTAACTCGCACCCTGTCGGTCTTCTAGATAAATTTCATATAAATATTTTTTTCCTATGAGATGAGAGCCTAGTAATTTCAGATATGATTAAATATTTATCCTCTTATTCATAAAGGTCTCCTAACTTAGCAAGGCGTTAAGTATTGTTACTCCCTTTCCCTTCTATGGCCATATAGATAAGTTTATGAAGTTTATGAATGAAGGGGTTAGATTTTTTGTTCGTCTTTGGCATGACTTTGATTGGACTGGTCATTGCAATAAACTTAACGAAAACAGAAGTACTTTTAATTAAAATAATAATTTCAATTTGTAAAACTGTAGAGTGTAGGTAAGCGCTGACTCTGGACTGGACACATTACTGCGATCGCCAATCCGCTTGCCCAGCGTGGCGATTATGGGCATTTACCTCGTAATCCGTTTGTACGCATAGTTAATAGGAGAGGCCTATCAAGAGATGTAAAGTCTCTAAAAGTTTAAACATTTTTCTCTCAAGTCATCTGCTCAGATATTTCCGAATAGCCCGGCCGTTGCGATGTCTTTGAAAGAGATTGCACACCCGCTTAGGCTTGCTTGACTTACTCCGAGCCACATTTTATTGCCCGACCGATTGACACCGAAGGCTCAATAGAGAGCGAATCGAATGCAGTTCGTACGTAACGGACTAGAAATTTTCTCGTCTCCGAGTTTTATCTCCATACGGGCTTCTTTAAAATTTGCAGGGACTTTGAATATATGCTCGACGAGTTTTACTCGTATGATCATAACGAGTTAACTGATTATACTCGTACGTGTTCAATTGGCCGTGTGGTGACGGCAGTAAGAATACATTTGTCACCACCCCAACTCCTGCGGGTATAAAGATTGATGATGGGCAGCAGCATCATCATAGCGGACACATTACTGCGACCGCCAATCCGCTTGCCCAGCGTGGCGATTATGGGCATTTGCCTCATAATGCGTCTATACACATAGTTAATAGGAGAGGCCTACGTCCAGCAGTGTTTAAATCAACACAGAGTGCAAAGGTGCCTACCATACTGGCAGCATTGCCTCGTTGAACTGCGATAACCAGAAACGACCCAGAGTGGGGGTCCAAACCCCTCTCTTATGGGCATTTTTTTAAATAATAATTTTCACTTCTAGGGACACCCAATCAGCTTACCCCTCTCAAAATAGTTAACTTCGATGTCAGTTTTGTAACGACAATTTAGCATTACATTAACAAAAATAAAATTTTATCATTTAATCCAGAATGAATAGTACGCGTTTATTTCAATGTAAAAACATGAATAAACTGGATTTACGTAAATATTTCATGCTTAATTGTCGTTACAAAACTGACATCGAAGTTAACTTTTTGTGAGATCCAAGCAAATTGGGTGTCCTAGAAGTGGAAATGCCCTTATTATAAGCGACCTCTCTCCTCACAAGAATAATTCATTCTCGGCAAAATTCAGTAATACTTCTTAAAGATGTAAAGCTGTCAGGGCTGGTATATTTTTAGACAATGGGCCTTATTGGATACCGGGCCTTAAAAAGGTCACTAACCTTACGCCTAAAATTATACATATACGAACATGTAACCACGGCTTTAAGTGAGCAAACCTACTTACCGACATCCTGTAGCCAACGTCAAACCTCACCCCATCAATTTGCATCTTAAACATAAGCCAGTAAGGTTAAAATACGGTTGATATGGCATACATCGAGAACAGTCTGTTAGGATTATAACACGAGCCAAACTGCCACTAATATCTATTATTGTAAATCAAGCTTATGAATATCGCAGTAACCCAGCTAGCATTGATCTGATTAACGTTTCGAAGTTGATTTCGTTTTGTTTGATGAATGATAAATATGTTTATGGAGTAATGGAAATTAGCTAGTGAAAATAGTACATCGAGGAAGGTAAGTACGGAATTACTAACGAGAGTGTTAGAAGGCTTTTAATGACTCGAGTTAGTATTCCGCTTACCGACCGTGATGCATACAATGTTTTTCAGCTAAGTTGCCGACAAATAAATTTTAAGACCAAAAATGATTAAATGATGTACTGACATTTCTATTTCTCCCTAGGTAATTTCACTTTCCTTTTACTCCCGCTATGCATGCAAGCAATGGCGCGCTTAGACGGCAAGTGTGATGAAAAGATTGATAATTTTGTAGAATATTGGTCACTTACAAAAATGTGTAAGTAAATGTATCACATCACAGACCCACATCATCAAACTGTACTCCCACAGCCGGACAAAGGCCTCCATGGACTACGGTAATCGCTTATTTAATATTGAATACATCTGCTCATTCACCACCTAAAAGTAACTAAAATTACACGTTTCTAACTAACAATTCCACGTGGTAATTGAATTTGAAACTTAACATTAATAATATATCTAAAATATTCTCATTTAGTTGATTACAGCAAATAATGTAATGTTTACATAGTCTATATTCAGATCATAGGTTCATTCGAACACTGCTATGACGTAACCATAGTTAAATACTTCATTATATATATCACATCGCTACTCCAAAATTACTCGTTTCTATGTTGCGGTTTTCTCAACTTCAAATTTGAACATTGTCACATTGACACTTAGATTTAAGTACCCCAAAAATATAACATGGTATCCTGTAAAATTCAGACAGCGACATGATCACCTGACGTAAACCTAAAATAGTACATTGTGCATCAATGGAGGTAAGTACGGAATTACTAACGAGAGTGTTAGAAGCCCGACGCCATTAGGCGGAGGGCTTTTATGACTCGAGTTAGTATTCCGCTTACCGACCGTGATGCATACAATGTTTTTCATCACACTTGCCAACTATAAAATAAGTTTTAAGACATAATATTATTAAATGACGTACTGACATTTCTATTACTCCCTAGGGAATTTCACTTCTCTATTACTCCCGCTACGCGCGCAAGCAATGGCGCGCTTAGACAGCAAGTGTGATGAAAAATATTTTACTCAGATCCCAGAATACATTACATAGATTCCAGAATATATAACCCCCTACCAAAAAATTACATAGGTCCCAGATTAATACAACAAAATATACAGCTACCGGAATTGTCGGAAAATATGTTCACACTCGGGCAAGAAATATTTAATGTTTAACCCATTTTACTCGTTAGAAATTACACTCAAAGAATTGTATTTCTTATAATGTACCTATTAGTGTAACATGAGATTGACATAGGTATAACAAAGTAGAAGTAGATATGTAAAAACATAAATATAGCGAATTGTATTAAAAAAGTAATGACTTGTAACATATACATCATCAGCGTATGTTAGTCCACTGCTGGACGTAGGCCTCCCCTATTAACAATGCGTATAGACGCATTAGGAGGTAAATGCCCATAATCGCCACGCTGGGCAAGCGGATTGGCGATCGCAGTAATGTGTCCACTATGATGACGCTACTGCCCATCATCAATCTTGTAGAATGGTCAGTGACACTTTAATCCCTTAGTCGACTCTTACCCGCAGGAGGAGTTGGGGTGGTGACAAATGTATTCTTACTGCCGTCACCACATGGCATGTAACAATGTAATGTTATTAATAAATTAATTGAATTGAAGGTTACCTGTCTACTTCAATCCCTAGCAAGCTACGACTAGATTCCATTTCCCACAAACACGTCTAGCAGAACTATTCAAGCTATGGATCGAGCCAGCCGCGCCCACCTGGCGTTCTAATCTGAATATAAATTATCCATAATTAAAGAGGACTTGGACATGCGGAGAATAAATGCGACCACTTGAAACAAAGCCCAGAGGAGGAGTACTTGGCATAGGCGGCAGCGGGCGTTCTGCTAACCAATCACCTAATTAAAAATTGAAAAAAAACCGACTTCAACCGATCTATCCAAGATCCCATCGATACGGTTTATTCAGTTAGAAAAAGAATTATCGAAATCGGTTGGCGTGATTATTGAGTTATTCGTCCTAGTGCACATGCTTATGTAAATATATGACTTATATGGTTTTTTCATGCCGTGTGGTGACGGCAGTAAGAATACATTTATCGCCACCCCAACTCCTCCTGCGGGTGTCGTAAGAGTCGACTAAGGGATTAAAGTGTCACTGACCATTCTAAAAGATTGATAATGGGCAGCAGCGTCATCATAGTGGACACATTACTGCGATCGCCAATCCGATTGCCCAGCGTGGCGATTATGGGCATTTACGTCCTAATACGTCTATACGCATTGTTAATAGGAGAGGCCTACGTCCAGCAGTGGACTAACATAGGCTGATGATGTGATGGTTTTTTCATGGATGCCATAGTCAGAACTGGACCAAATTAGAATGAGTCCAATCGAAAAGCAAAGTAAAAAAAAACATCAAAATCGGTTCTAGACGTGTGCGCCGCGCCGGCGTCACGCCGCCGCCGACCTTTTTCGTCACGCCGCCGCCGCCGACTAATGGTCGGCGTAAAATCGGCGTGGCCTTGACTAAATAATAGACTTATTTCTTATGGGTTAAATGCTAACTACTAAGCTTCGTATTTGCTTTGTGTATTTACATAATGCTCTTACACAGAAAATAAAATATCAGCCTATCGAAAGTTTATCACTTATTACACGTAGATACTTAGGCTCGACGTAGGGATTGCAATCCAGCAGTGTTTTCAATCCAGCTGGATTTTTGCTGGATCGGCGTCAATCCAGCTGGATCCAGCGCGGATCCAGGAGGTAGGAAAAATCCCAAAAAAAAAACGTTTTTTTGCAATAAAACAGGTTAATTATTAATAATAATATTCAATGTTATGAAAGGGAGGACAATAACGCGTATTTTTTTGCGAATTATATACCTAAAAAAAACTTCAATAATAAAATAATAAAGAAATTAAAAGACACGACTGCCGTTTTAAGCTAATTGAGAAGTGACAAATTATTCCTTTTTCAGCTTAATTCTTGTGAGCGTATCTACATATAGGCGCTTGTCTTATTACTATAATATTTTCTTTCGATTGAAGTCGGGGAACTTTTTGTTTTATTTTTTAATTATTTTATTTATTTGAAACGTTTTAGTGTACTCCTTAGTTTAAAATTGGATAGAATTTCAAAAACCGACTCCGCCGAGGGCTGAAACTTTGCTCCGGGGACGACCCGCCATATCATCCTAAAAATCGCTCTACCTTAGCCCTGTCACCTCACTTGAAGTTTTCAAACTAATTAAATGTCTTAAAAATAAAAGAAGTTTTGGCCAAGATGAGTTGCCAGACTATTTAGTAAGAAAATGCGCTGAAGAGTTAACCCCTCCTATGACACTTCTCATTAACCAGTCTTTTACAGAAGGAGCAGTCCCAGATCTCAAACATGTAGGCCCTTCCCTTCTAAAATTTCTTTTTTGAAATCGCTATTTCGAACTGATTTTTTTTTGTGAAAAGTTTAAAATATGTATTTAACGATTCTCAAAACGGTTTCCGAAAAGGTCGCTCAACATCGTCAGCAGTTTTCAAGTACACAAACGAAGTTTTAAACACAATAAATGACAGAAAATATGCTATTGGTATGTTGCTAGTTGCTAGGTATGAGCAAATCTTATGATTGTGTTTTATATGATATTTTATTGCAAAAATTATTTGGAATAGGTATTAGAGGCTCAGCTCACAATTGGTTCATACCATACCTTTATAAGGTACCTAAGGACCTGTAGGTCGTACACAATGCGTTGAAATAGAATATCAATATCACAACTACATCACAGGTACCATACATATTTAAATCAGATAAAACGAATATTACTCGATCTATACCCCAAGGCAGTGTTCTCGGTTGTGTTTTATTTTTAATCTATATAATAAATGATCTGCCTAAATGTATAGGTAAATTTTGTACTCTTGTTGCTGCCAACATATCTGTAATTCAACTTTGCCACAATCAATTAGATTTAAAGAATAGCTTAAATACAACCATTCGAAATATCGTAACCTGGTCGGATGATCACAATTTAAAGCTTAATTTCAATAGAACCAAACTCATGCAATTTAGACCCAACCAAAAACGTAGCATAACCATAGATTTCTCATTCCGAAGCACTACATTAGAATCTATCCACTCTTTCCCACTTTTAGCCATATACATTGTTTCAACTATAAATTGGAAGGAGCACACGTATTATTAGCCACGGCCGTCTAGGACTAAGCGCGGGATCGCGGAACCGTTTCAAACACGACGTAAAATAAGTTTATGTAAAGTTGATTATGCATTTTTTTGGTGAATTTTATTTGCGGATCCGCAGCGCTGGATCCAGCACTGGCTGCTGGATCCAGCAGACCGAAAAATGCGCTGGATCCAGCTGGATTGCTGGATGCTGGATCCAGCAATTGCAATCCCTAGCTCGACGACATTCAGCCTCCCGAACAAGCTGGTTTCGGTTATCGCACAAGCACGTCAGGTTATACAGAAGACATAGATAGAGGTATAATTACTTGCCCCTCTGGTTAACGTTCGTGGCCTATGAAGCATTTGAATCGATTAACACGTTTATGAATAAGGGGGTTACCCCCTTATTCATAAACAAGTACTATACACTATTTCCAGCGGTACCAATTAGACTTTTCCTCCTTGCGCCGATACCGCAATGCCGGGGGTCATGCATGATTATCAAGTCATCAATTTCTCTTTTACGATCTTCCGCCAACGATCTTTGGCAGCGTGGACCGCTTCAGCGACCTGAATGTTGAGTGTGGTGTGGATCCGGTCTGTCCAGTGCATGGGGCTCGGTCTTTTCCTTTCAAACTTTCTTGAGACAATAAGTTTTTGCAGGTCTTCCATGTTTGTGGGCTATGTGTCCAAAGAACAAGTAACCAACAAACAGTAGAACAAGTTAGCCAAATAAACTACCGGTACTTATATTGTAACGTCTCCAAGACCGGTATTCGAAACCCATACCATTGCAGCGAGAAGTACCCATACCATTGCAGTATGTCAAAACTGTTTTTGGTTGCTTTGGGAGATATCTTCAAGATTTTGGTCTGGAAAGGGCTTTGCCATCAAGATCAGTAGTGAGTATATCAGTTATACCACCCACGTTCGGTTCGCCGACTATAAAGTAAGTATGGCTGAAACCTTGGAGAACTTGAGCACTATACTAATTGATGTCTGTAGAGCCCCTGAATGTGTTGAGCTTAAGATACAACGAAGACCATATCAAATATCTAGAATTTGTGATACAAACTCAGGTCAAGATCGTAGCTCAAAGTTGACGAATATGTGTACCGGGGACAGTTGGGTGGATCTAACTTTGAGAAAAAGGTCAATAGCCACTGATTTGCTTTTGGTAACTGTGATTACCAGCTGTCACTCTTATTTGACATAGGAATAAAGCTCAACCAAAATTTTAAATCAAATGAGTGGACAGTAAAGTAGTGCCGGACAGCACAACACCTTCTCATTCAATATCCGGCGGTATATTTCAAAACGAAATTCTTTAGCCAAGTGTTACTTACGGCTCTAAAACATGCTAGGTAACTATGGGCTTAGTAAAAAGATCACTCAATGATCTATTTAATTGATGGAAAGAGGAGTTCCTACAATATTGAAATAGGAATGTTGAGAGCCGTAGAATAACTGAAAGTACCAACGTAGCTCAAAACATGTGTGACCTGAAGTGGCAGTGGGCTGACCAATTAGACATTAGGGTGGGTCATTTTTCAAAAATTTCGATTTTCTGAAGAGCATAGTTACAAAACGGTGCCATTTGATATTTGATTATCACTCTTATTTTTATTATATTTTTAATTTATGTTTTTCTGCCTCCGGATTTGATTAGTAATTTTCCTAAAATGTATGGAACTTCAAAAAAAAAGTTATTATTTTCGACTTTTTTTTCGTCTCTTTTGGCTTCATAACTATAGAAAAGCTATTTCCAGGTAAACACAATACTCAAACATAGCTCATGTTGCAATAAAAAGTAAAAACATAGATATCAACTGTGGTCAGTACAAAATGTACTGAAGTTTCTATGAAATCTTTCAATTAGATCCGGAGGCAGAAAATTAATTCCGATGGCCAAATAATTTTGCTCACTCTTTGTCGACCTAATTACGGAACTATTGACAACTGTTACTAGTAAAAAACAAATACTTTTTTTTTCTTCATACATCAGTGACCCACCCTATTAGACATATTGCCCGCAAAATTACCGTTGGGGCAAGCGATTTCTTAAAGGCAAGCATAAATTTGTCGATGCAGTGTAGGAAACCTCCCAATATGATGGACCGATGACCTGGGAAAGATAGGTGGAATCCATTGGATGTGGGCTGCGCACTGTTTACCCTTATGGCAGATAGCAATGCTTAAATAGCAATCTATGATAGGGGATTTGGGGGCATAATGTCCATCGGCAGATAATACGTTATTGTCATCATACAAAGAAGATTAATAGAGTTAGTCCACGCCCCGTTATTGTTGGAAATACATATTATGTTAAGGCTTGTCCACGAAATAAAGTAGACATTGCCGTATAATTCATTATTTTAATGAGACCTTACCTTTGCATGGATATTATTAAAAAGAAGAGTTACATGAATTTCTTGATTCTTTTATGAACTTTTATTTAAACTTCTGAATTTTAGCAGTGTTTCTTCTTATTTTACCATTTTGGGTCATTTAGTTTCTCAATGGGTCTTAACTAAATTACAATATCGATAGTTTCGCACTTTTTTGGGAGTGAACTTTTGCATTAAGCATCATCTGATATTATTTTGATTTTGACGGCTTTTATTACTTTGTATATTCTGTGCTTTTATGCGAATGATTTTGGATATTGGATTGTTGTTGGAGAAGAATCAACTTTCGGGTGGGGTGGCTGTTAGAACTACATGGGACTATTGTGTAACAGTGGAGACTGATTTTGAAAAGAACTGAAAGCTTGTCCACGAAATAAAGTAGCCATCGTACTTTATTTCGTGGACAAGCTTTAGAACATGATGGGAAGAGAAAACTGTTATCTATTGATCAGATTGTGGACAAGGTGGTCATTGGTGGTGTTGATTGAACATTTTATATTGCGTTTATCTCAATTATAACAAAGAATACGATCGAATTCCGCTTTTATATTCATGTGACCTTGACGCCGATTTCACGCCGAAATCACGCCGCCGCCGCCGACTTTTCGGCAAACGCCGCCGCCGACCATTTTGACATCGGCGCACACGTCTAATCGGTTCACCCAGTCGGAAGTTCTGAGGTAACAAACATAAAAAAAACAAATGCAGTCGAATTGAGTACCTCCTCTTTTTTTTTAAGTCAGTTCAAAACAAGTCCTATCAATTTTTCACAATATTGCGCAGTATAAATCGTGTGAGAGACCCTATTTCTGTCCTAGCTAACTAATAAAAATTATCCAAATAACAGCTATACTCGTAATTCGTAAATGAGGAAGAAACGTCCATTGATTATAAAACTGATATTTGAGCATGATCGTTTAATCACAAGCTTAATGCATTTGCGTTTTATGTTTAAGGCTACCATTTTCAGAATTTTAAAACCTACGCGGTCTCTTCAATATGTCTATAAGGCTGAAAAGCACAAACGATACTTAATCGGCGTGCTAAGTTAGGAGACGTTTATGAAGTCTTAGTATACGTAACTACCTTCAACTTTTTTCATAAAAATAGCCGAAATTATCATTTTATCCCCACATACATTAAATCGGTCCAGTTCTGAAAGGAACAATATTTGAAGACGCTACAGACATCATCCAAAGCATAAAATCACTTCAATAATTTACAATACTTGAATCCAAAGACTATTGCTTAAAACTTTTGGAAAGCCTCAATAATACAAAACGAACTTTGTTCCAATAGTAAACCAATACGCACTCGAATCACGTTCTCAAAGAGGATTGTAAAACTATAATCCCTTCAAAAAGGCCATATTCACTATAAAATTCTACACCAAAAGGTCGTTTTTAGACTAACAGGGTATTCCTACGCTCGTGTGGAAGGAGTTCCGCAGAACTAGAAGCATGCACGCGTCCAATAATATTAATAACAAAACTTTCCAACTATAGTGGTTTGCCTAACTTTGCTCGATCTATTGACTTTGTCGTGGACAGAGAAACAAGGACCTATTCAAGCTTAGTCTGTGAATTATTGCTTATTGACTAAGCTATAGTCTTGTTTTAGATACAATAAAGTTTTCAAAAAATACATGTTCAATTCCTGAACCGAGTACACGAATTTTTGTAAGTGTATGGATGCAGTTTTTCTTTTTATAAAATCGATGTCATGGTTCCTACGAAAATAATTCGCTATCTGTTATGGTTTCCCAAACCGCCATACTTTGATTGATCACCCTGTATATGTACTGCTAGATATAATAAATAAATAAATAAAAAAATAAAGAGATAAATAAATTTCAGAAAATTGTAAATGAAAGCCAAAATGATAAATTCTGTTGAATAGGCAATCCTAACCAGTTTCTCTAACAAATTATTTATAAAACCGAAACGTCATGTAACATTTTTGTTTAGACGTGTAGGTATAATGGACAAAATAATACCTAAACAAGATTGATTTATTAGAAAAAAAACAAAACCTAAAATTGAGAAGAGAACAAAATGGAGACAAATTGGAGAGGGTATGCCTAGCATTTGCTCAGGTAAAACTAGTCTACTAGAATAGCCATAAAATCGAATAACAAATACCATACCGACGTGCGACCAAAGTTCAGTGATAAATTCCAAAGCCTATCACTTTGAAACTGCGCAGAGCTAGGTGCTTGGGTAAACCCAGGAGTGATATTAAGATATGAGTAAAACCTCGTACACCTGCTACCGTATTAAATATGCGAATGAAGCCCGCTTGTTCTATTATTGACGTGGATGAGGCTCGTTTTCTCCGATATGCTCCTAAGTAAACTCTTTAGCTTAACGAAATATAGATACGTCAAGATTTGGATCTATCAGGTTATAAATATGATTTTATAATTAAGGCAGTGTCCAAGTGTTATGGTTGTTTTCAAATTTTTTATTTATGTATGAGTCTGATATGTATTTTTTACAAAGGACTTTAAAAAAAATATGTATGATACAATGATTAACCATTTCGTATTGTTTTTTACATATTTTTATTAGGTAAAACTTTAAATTAGAACGTGGGCGACAAAAGCCAGGGCATTAACAAAGCTTAATTATATTGTAACTCTTACGATGTGATGTACTTCGTTTTCGAAGTTAATAACATCTATTTCGAGTTTATATTTTATATTAAGTTATTTTATATTTAACAAAATAAGTTGATTTGTTCCACTAATGTATTTCCTGACTAAATTTTTTTTGTAAAAGAATCTCATCAATTTTGTCTTATCATTGATAATGAAGAATACGATTTTGAACGGTAAATGGGTCGAAATTCTTTTCGTTGTCTAGTTTCATACCACTCTGTCACGCTTTTAGTTGCCGTTTCGACTCAGTATATAAAAAAAACCGGTGCACTTGTATTTCTTTTTCACGCTAGATTTTAATCCATACATCAGATATTGAAAACAAAACACCATCTCATACAAAAATCACCACTGCGTCACGTTTTTAGGGACACAAAATAAGACAACGAAAAGAATTTTGACGCAAATGTCTTAATATAAATACCTAACTTATGTTTTGTATGGCCATCATACCCCTCAAAATTTCCACTTGGACCCCACCCTACAGTTGAGCCCTTGTAATGCAAGCTCAAACGACGCCATATTTTTCGGAGGCTTTTGTGGCCAACTGTTCTTTCGCCGCTTTAAAATAGCTTTTGGATAGTGTTACCATTAAATTTATTTCCGCAATTTTCCGCATACTTATCGCTACTATTGGTCCGATGGAGCAGATAGGATTCCAGGGACACGTTTGTTAAATTCAACTGTAACACCACAGTTATATGGCTTTATTTAATATTGAGGACAATTCTTCCCCAACTCTTTTCGTGAGTGTACCTATAGTAGGAGTAGACTTAGGGATTGAAAATGTCACTGACCATTAATTTATTGAAGAGTGATGATGGGCAGCCTGCTCATAATCTAGAGGATTTATGGGCATCATCTCGTAATGCGTCTATACGCATAGGTAATAGGGGAGGCCTATGTCCAGCAATGCCTAAAATAGTCTATTGATGTGTAGTATAAAGAGCTTATATAAGGGGAAGCACTTGAGGGTAAGCTTCTGTTGGCTATCCTCAATTCCCCATTCATCATTTTAAATAGACGTCCACTTCTGGACATAGGCCTCCCCCAGAGATGCCATATTATCCCTCTTTTTAAAAGCCCCCTCTTCAAGACCTAGTCTAAGGACCTATTGACCGCAGGCATTCGAAGTTCCTACACTCTTTTGGACATGTAATTTGCCACCTGACAGAAAATAGGTTACAAACGTAATTAGTACCTATTGTAAACTTCAAAAAAGGAAGAGGTTCTTAATTCGACAGATTTTTTTATTGTTTGTACATTTTTTAGAATCATTGACCGATTTAATTTTTTTTTCTTAATCGAACGGGTATAACCCCGAGATGGTCCTGTTGACACCAAGTCGAAATCTGATGATGGGATCTTGGAGAAATCGGTTGAAGTCGGTTTTTTAATGTTTTAACTTCGTGATTATGCTTCTGCTTTTGCCGTGTGGTGGCGGCAATAAGAATACATTTGTCACCACCCCAACTCCTCCTGCGGGAGTCGTAAGAGTCGGCTAAGGGATTGAAGTGTCACTGACCATTATTTTATATAAGATTGATGATGGGCAGCAGCGTCATCATAGTGGACACATTACTGCGATCGCCAATCCGCTTGCCCAGCGTGGCGATTATGGCCTGTGTATTTACCTCCTCATACGCATAGTTAATAGGAGAAGCCTACGTCCAACTGTGGACTATCATAGGCTGATGATGATGATGATGATGCTTATACAAATTCCCAAATAAAGTTCATAGTCACAATATTTGTTACTGCTACTAAATGTTAAATTATGAATATAGTTTAACAATTTTTGTCATGGAACATCTATGTACGGAACTCCTCTCAACTCTACCCCCAAAGGACCAAGCATTACGTCAGGTACAAAGAAGGGCAAAAATATGTACGCAAGTTTACACCTTAAGTCATTGACATAAGGTAAAAAGTGTTCACATCTTTATGGCCCCGACTGCATTAGACTTTTTCTATTTTATGAGGTTAAGTGAGATAGATCGCTCGTTTTTAAACCTGCTTATACGTTCTTTAAAGGCGTAATGTATTAGAGTACTTATCCCGAAATCTAGCGTTGAATTCGGCTTGGGATAGGTTATTTTAAGTACGGGTCATGTTAGAATAAATTCTATGAAAGTGCTGTACAGGGTTCGTTTCGATTTGCGTTAAATTAGACAGGTTACTTGGGACATTAATAGAAGTTGTCTGGTATATCGGCTTTTGGAAAATTCGATAAAAAATGATTTTTTATTTTCATACATAATAAATGAAATGGTAAGTGTGAGAGAACCTTAAGAATACAATACAAGTTAATCTTAGGGGACTGACGGCACATTTCAAAATAAGTAACATTAGAATGTAGGTAATAAAGGTTGCAATACACACGTTCAGTGATTAAACTTATTTTTTTAATAACTTTGAGTCTGATGATGAGATCTTGGAGAAATCGGTTGAAGTAAATGTTTTTTTTTGGGTGTATCTATGTTATTTCATGGTAAGAGCACCAGTTTTGGATAAGGAATGATCTAAGTTACGCATTAAGGGATTGAAGTGTCACTGTCCATTCATTTATCGAAGATATCGCATCGTCATAATCGTGGCGATTCACTGCGTCATTCACTGGTGTCCGTCGTCTAAAAGCGTCCAACACTGGTTGCTTGTCGTCTAAAAATGTCCAACGTTGGTGCCGCCCTATTGTTCCCAAAACTAAACTATCCAAAGGTCAGCACATTAACGATCCTTATCAAGTCCCATGGCGCGAAACTTTAGTTTCTTTTACCTCAAGTAGCGAAATAAATTCACTGGGGATTTATCACAAAATTAAGCCTCAAGACAGTTTTCTAAGTAAACTAAATACAACTAAAAGTTACCGACAAACTGTTCAGTAGTGCTGGGACAGAATAAAGACTCGATTTTTTCGAGCCTTAAAGACTCGACTCGGCTTGAAGGAAACTTATTTTAACAAGATAATTAATGTAAGCATTGAAGTTTTATTTTATTTTATATTGAAGCCGTGTCTATATAAAACTGTAAAACGACATGTTAAACATCTGTCTATATTAAGCAGACATATAATAAACCTTATCGAAATATCAATAGGAATGAACCCAACTTCCGGTCTTTTTACATATATAAAAAAATAACACACTAAGCAAGTCTAAAATATGGTGCTTTTGCATTTTTTCATATATACCTAAAACGGACTTTAAGTTAGATTCAAAAAACCTAGTTCCACGGTTAACTCCATTAAAGTGTTATAATGTACTAGGTACTAAGTGACGGTTTATATCGCACCTTTAAAATAAAACAGACATAATTATACACAGTTTTTATAGACGAACTTCATTACCATTGATAACGATAAAATTATCACGTAGACATTTTATCTACGACGACACCGACAAAAATTTTACGTACATATTATAACACGTGTTACACTAATAGCTACTTCATTACGGACAAAGTCCTGTTCCTTATGTCATTTGCACTCTACCGTCCGGTCCCTAATAGTTATTAAAAGACTCGATAGACTGAAGTTCTAAGTCAGTCCATCACTAGTACCGGGCCGTATCGATCCCGCAACTTTCCAACTAAACTCACCTCTTAGCATATCTTGCCACGTTCCCCGTACTTTCTCGAAATATTGGATAAACTTCTCTAAACTTATTACTGTACGAAATACTTTTTTTATGTCGAGTGCGAGAAGTTTCTACTAGTGTCCCTTCGAGCGAGTAACGCGTTTGTGAACTTTTAACAACGTAACGTACCGTGTCAGTCATATTGACGGTCCAATCTGAAGAATATTTTCAACATTTATTATCTAATAGACATGATGAATGGCAAGTCAAATCAACATCTTTTTCAAACTGTCAAAACGATCGCAACTATGAAGTTTTATACTACCTCCCCAGCAGGATTTACGTTTACTGTAAAATGACCTACGCTTTTAAGTTCTTTCCTATGTATTAAATAGAAGTTAAAAATTACTGCGATCTACAGTTTATTTATAATTTCTTCATGTATTAATTATATCGTACGCAATGTGAAATAATTTATTTCAACTACAGTCATCATCAGTGATCGCCGATCGGTTTTTGGGTTCCCCTAGCGGGATTTCACGTATAAAAAATTACGGGTGTGACTATAAAATTTTATATAACACTGTTGTATCATACACACGAGAGCATATTTTATGAAACAGAAATATGGCAATATAATTAAAGTTTATTTCCAAGTTACTATAGAAGACCCGCCGGTAGAATCCAAAAAACCGATCACTGGTCATCATCCCTATTGCCAGTGGATATAGGTACCTATAGCCAATTCACACCTTATTGTCATTGTAATAGCCTGTAGAGTGTCCCACTGCTGGGCAAAGGCCTCCTCTCGTGAGCAATTTGTGGGCAGTCGTTAATTCACCCTAATTTTTCATATTTATGAAACAACTTTCTAACCTTCAATTACGCTATTTTACTGTAAAACTGACATATTCGTCTGTACTATGATACATGACATCAGTCAATATTTTAGTCAAAAGCTTATTTTCCCAAATTATTTTTATAAGCAATACTTCTAGGTTAAAAAAATTGTTTGCTACCTTAAAATCTTTTTTTCGGGTATTACGATCGAAAACGTTCGTGATTCTAACTGGAAACAACACAATAATTTCTAAATCTAAAATGCAAGTTGGGAATACAGCATTGTACAAAATATTCATCACACGGAATATTTAACAACTAACAAAATAATTGAAGCTTTTATGTTAACATATAAATAAAAATGTAAACATCCTCATTAATCATTCAAAAAGGCACCAAGTAAACAGAACGTCGTCTCAGCAGTACGTAAACATAAGAATTCCATTTTCCAAGATGTTGGCACTCCGCAACGCAACTGATGCAAATACGTTTATACATCGGAAATAACCGTCTCAGCAGCTAGCTGTTCAAAATGTTATTTCAAAACTTATTTGGCTATGATACATTTATACTGAGTAAATATTGAGCTTTTAATGGTTTTAAAAACCATTTTATGAATGTTTTAGGCGATATTGTCGCGTGTTTTTTTGAATGTGAAAGCCTTTCAATTTACATATTGTATTTAAATGTAATTTTAGTGTCTAAAGTGATAATAGTCAATATGTAATTCTGCAATATCTTTGCGGTATACAATATGCGTTGCCCCTAAATCGGTGATAAACCAAATTAATAATGTATGTATGTAGCTATTAGTAATAAAAGAGAAATCAGGCCTTTATATAAAACCGGAAAAATTCTCTCCCTTCTTCTTTTTGGAAATGGAATTTTACTGTACATTTCTTTTTATCGTATCGATCGTTAGTACCTATGTAGGGTACTGCCTTATAATGTATGATGATTTTAAAATTTTGTAATGATAACAGATGCACTTGCATCGAAATGTACTATTGTGGAAATCTGTTATTGGCTTGGTTTAGTGTACATTTCTTATGTACTGTTGATGCCCCAAGTCACAGATGTCATATACACCATACATCAAGCAAACGTATTTACTTAGCGTGTCAAATGAACTCAGTGAAATCCACTGAGTTGTCCGTCTTTAATCGCAGCTTGCAACTTTCGGGCGTCTAATTTTGTAAGTTGAAGTTAACAAAAACATTAATAATGCCTTTTTAAGTAATATTAAATGCAAAAAAACAAAAAAATATGATTACTCAAGGGCCTGAGACATATTTAAAATCATAGGCAAGTAACGACTTCAGTACAAAATCTGACACGCTCGGCCACCATACAAATGAATGAACTTGTTTCTTCTATCCAAATGTAATTCTGTGGCCCAAATAAATAAACGAAAAAACTTATGTGAGTGTATATGTATATAAAAGAGGAGACATAATTTAAGCAGATTAGAGGAGAAATTATTAAACTTTCTTGTCCTTAAATTTACAATGTCCACATGAAAAACCAGAACTAGTATCTGTATGACCCGTATACTCGCAATAATCTAAAATGAACAATTTAAGCATGTTTGCGATCGGATCCTCTGTTCAATAATGCCATATATCCTCGTGTTTGCGTACTTGGGCCAATGTTTGCATATGTGGGCGTGTTGGGCCAATATTTGCCGCCGCCGATTAATGCTCAAAGGAATAGTTAAATGCACCGCGTGGCTATGTGGCTGCATTGTTTTGTTAACAATCTGTTTGATTTGACCATTTTAGGGTTAGGTATTGCCGAAATTACTTACGTAGGTATTTACCATAGGTCGGGATTACACCTGGATGCTTAGCCAAGTTGCCAAGCGCTACCGCTTAGTAGCGTATCGTAGTTTCCCTCTCTGTCACTCTTTCATATTAGAGCGACAAAGACAGTTAGCTGCCTTTCGTTTACGATTGACGATTAAGCGCTAGCGATTGACAACTTGGCTAAGCATCCTGTGACTTTTAACGTGAATTGTAGGGACGAAGCTATACTAACGAATGAGATGTGAATATTATCTCATTTCTTAGTAGTGAGTTCTTATGTAAGTTGTAGAGACGAAGTTATACTCAGAAATGAGATGTGAATATCACTATCTCATTTCTCAGTTGTGAGTTCTTATGTAAGTGATAGGGATGGCGGTATAAGCACTTATCCTAGCGCGAGCGAGTACCTAAGCAATGAGCAGAGATCGGAAAAATGTGCGTCATTGTTCGCAATAATATGGACATGACTCCAAAGTTTATTAAATTAATAATAAAAATAATAATTTCTTAAGACTCTTAAAATTTGCATATGTCTTGAAGCGACTTCGCAACATATCTGGTTGGAATACGGTATTGATGGCATATCACGGTTATGTTGCATCTCAATTAAGATATGGACTCCTTCTATGGGGAAATTCATCTGATGTAGATAGGGCTTTTATAGCACAAAAGAAATGCATAAGGGCAATGTGTGGTATACCTCAACGAGAATCCTGTAAACCGTTATTCGAAAAATATGAAATCTTGACATTGCCATGTATGTATATTTTGGAATGCGCTGTTTTTGTAAAAAAATACCCATATCTTTTCAAAAAAGCTAAAGATGTATATTATAGAAACACAAGGAACCCAAACAGACTTGTAATTGATTTTATTCCCAGTAGTTCTCTTTTCATGAAAAGTAGTTATTATATGTGTATAAAAATATTTAATGCTCTTCCAAACAATGTTAGAGACCTCCCTTTTAATTTGTTTAAAGCTCAACTCTATCGTTGGCTAAAAGAAAAGTTATTTTATAGGATTAATGACCTGTTCTGCATGAAATAGTACTACGTGGAAGATAGATCTGTATATTATGTAGTTAAGTTTAGTTAAGTAAATATTTGCATGCTAAAATAGCAAAATATGTTTTTAGTTCAGATTTATGTTAACCACACCATCTTATTGTACCATATTTTGAGCAAATAAATGAATTATTATTATTTGTATCTCTCTTTGATCACGGGCCTATAAATCCCGGTCTTTTGATAGGCTTGCGCGGGGATACAGATCCAACACGTAGAGGCCCTTTGGAGAAATTTGCTGTGTTTTACACCTGCTGCAACCCATTCACGGGCACAAAAATAGATATCCGTGAACCGGTCCCAGCAGGCATATAGAGGCTATTGGAGATTATATGGAAAAGACTAGTG